>CAJVPJ010001408.1:0-10000 GCA_910592205.1 Paraglomus occultum | reverse complement strand
TTAGTCCCTCTCTATAAAAAATCGAGGCGAATTTCAAGCGAAACAGGAACTAAACAACATCTAAAAAAATTTGTTAACAATCGACGTTGTGGTGTATTCTTCTTACTGTCCATTCAGCAATCCTTCCTTCTAAGCCTCATCTATATACTCCATGACTTTTGTAAAATTTCGGATTGCTGTAATGGGAATACTTCCTGTTTGCTACTTGTAGTTGGCGTTTACTAGGACGAGGCATTCTATGGAAAATTATCAATTAATATACTACCAATGGGTTTGGTGTATATCACATGATATTAAATTATTGAATTTTCGGTCTCTTTACGAAATTTTCTCGACGCACCCTCCAACTAAGCGTCCTAACTTTGCAAAAACGAGGCAGAAGAGATTGGCATTTGTATGACTTTATTCCTGATTCGGAGAAAGCCTTCTCTCGTTCAACATTTGCATTCGGACAAAAAAATCTCGAGGCACTGAAAGTGAGCTTTCACCCAGCTAGCAGACATAATGTTATACCTGATACTAAAGGTACAAATTACATTATGTTGACAACTCTCTTAGCAAATCAAACACATATAATTTATTTGCTCATTAACTTTTTCCTGCCAACAAACTCAATAACACATTAAATAATGTCTAGTCACCATTCCCGAAGAATACATTCTCTCCAACATTAATCACGATCTGCTTGCTAGTCCAACCATTAATGTTGAAAATTTTACTGAAATTTCAGATAATAATAATCACGTTAAAACATTTGTTGATAAACTGCATGATGTTGCTAAGAATTCGCGTCTTGTTGTAGGCAGAAGTAAATCTGCGACTGATACTCTAGTAAACTTCATGTTACCAAGTTTGATAATTGGCTCTTTAAAGTGAGATGGGTAAGGAAAAAAATATTTTGTTTGATATACTTCAATGCTTCTTAAAATTTGCATTATGCCCAAATCTCAGATTCCGACCACCCTCTATCTAATCACGAGGGAGCGCCAGCAGAACCAGAATTTACGATTAATATTAATTTGAAAAAAATTGCTTTGATAGGTGTAGAGGTTTGTATGTTCTTGATCTTTGAAAAGTCTAAATTATTGTTTACTCAAACAACCTTTTAAATAGGATAAACACCTGCAAAAAAAAAATCTCTATAAGGCAAGTCTTTTTGGAGAAGCACAAATTGCTGGTGAAATACTTGCTAGTGGACATGAAAATATACTTGAAGTTTATGAAGGATACATGCCGGATCAGGAAATGTTTGCTTTTCGCGTCATTTCTACATTTTACCAAACTACAATTTCCACGTTATATTGAGAGGAGCTTGGAGATCTAAATATGCCAAAAAAGCAGTCGGTTGTGGTTAAAAGATGGCCAGGGAGAAATGGTAGAATTACTGGTCTAAATCTTGCAGAACCAGATGGAAGAAAAGCGGTGGTAACTAATCTTATCAAAATTCGTCAATATTTTTTAGATAAAAACAAAAAGTAATTATAAAATTAATTTGGCAAAAAATTTTATTTCAGTCTGATTTTTACAATAAACCAAGTTTTTCGCATAATATACGCTGGAAGTAGAAAAAGCATGATTTGTATCAAATTTCGATTATGAGTTTACTATCTGTGCATAAATTCAGACTCCGAGTGTGATGTAGTCGCGGTTAATTTTTTCCCATGTCTATGTCCAGTTGTGCAGTTCCGAAACTTTTCTTGGATTTAATCACGTGAATTAAACTTTAAAAGTTTTGAATGCAAAAGTTTCGTTTTTTGATACGTTTTCGACAATCCCCAGAAAATTATCCGACGCATTATACTATGACTACACGTGAAAGTCAAACACAAAGTATCTGAATTTTGAAGCAAGGACTAACAGTAATAAGTAATTAGTGGACCATCGGTCTCAAAAAAAGTCCCGTTGCTGTCATCTGTGTTCTCAAGTATTATAACAACGCCTCCTCCCACATCAATGAAGAAGCTCGCAAAGAGTATTAGTTATTTAGCTTCATAATATCGGCATTTATCTTGTTCCACAATTAATAATCTATGGTTCCGATGTTATTATCTAAAAAATTCATACGATTAATGGAACTATGGCAGACCTCAAGGAAGGGTTTACATCTAACATTCACAAGAGCTTTGGTATCTATTATATTTGCATATAATCATTACGTTCACATATTAACATAGTTATTATGTACACATATGGTTATGACAGTAAGTTGGCCTAATACTAATACTGTAATATCCGGATCAAGTCAATTATAATATAACAAGATCTCTCGTTGTTATGATATTTCAATAATATGAACATTTCTGGTCCAGCCCGACGACTTTATCTTGTCGAGAGTCGACTGTACATCGAATAATTTTCTGGGAATTGTCGAAAACGTGACTTTTTCGCAGATGTATCAAAAAAGAAACCAAAATTTGGGGTGCTTGCCGATCTATCAAAAAACGAAACTCTTAAAATTATAAAACAATTGTATTTCATTATCAAATGACCGTTATGCTACTAAGTCATTAGATAATTAACAATTTAAAAATACCATGTAATTAACGACATTATAATTTCCCGCATAGGATAGGAAAATTTTTCTGTCATACAGACTAATAAATTTTGACTCAATATCAACGTCCACTAGTACTAGGTGGAACACCAGGCGCAATCGCTATTCAAATGAGTATAAATATCGAAACAGCAGTTCAAATTTCCTTTTTTAATTAAAACCCTAAAAGCATTTGATCCGGCTTGAGAATGTTAAAGAAAGAAGCTAATTGCTATCAGTGGATATAATATAATGTATTATTAGCTGAAGTTTTCAGAATATTTGAATCATCCAATAATCGAGATTTTATTAAGCTCTGCGAGAACGATTATTATTTTCCAACGACTGGTAGAAATTGACCCTCCTCAACGTATAGATAATGTGTTCGAACTGAAACTTACTGTGCACTCTGTTGGAAAGTTATCGTCATTGTGGTAACTATTGTATTAATGTTGATAGTATAATGACAATATTTATACGCATTTATAATTAACATTAATATAAGATCAAAACCCATGCATACGTAACACTAATTTCTTTCAAGATTTCTTGACTCTTTACTAATAAGCTATAAGCTATAAACATAATACTATTAAAATTCAAAGGCCGTTTCTAACTGATAAAATTTAAATAAAAAAAAAGATCTACATAACACAAGCAGATAGGTGGTTGGATCCTTAAATTATGCTAAATCATTTACTAAATAAAACTTAACTAAATCTTTTCCTGATATCAATACAAACATTTCATAGCTGTCCTGTATTAGTATGTAATTTATCACCATTCATAGCCCTTGTATTTGCTCAATTGTATGTCAAAACTCTCTGTACTAGAGATATTTTTACTGCTTGTATTAGAAAGAGTCTCACTGTAGTTATTTTTAATTTGGTCTTGTTTTACTTGGACTAGCTATTTCATTGAAAAACTTGAGTTTGTTGATCATTAACTTGTAAATTGGCTGGTTGGTCAGCAGTTTTTTTTTCAGTTGCTTTGTCATACCATTCACTTGCTTTTTGTTCATCCTTTTCTACTCCAGTTCTATCTCTATAGCACAAAGCAAGCTTATATTGAGCACTGGCATGTCCCTACTCAGCTGCTTTTTCATACCATTCAACTGCTTTCTGTTTATCTTTTTCTACTCCAACTCCAAATTCATAATGACAACCAAGAGTATATTGAGCATTGGTATGTTAATGTCCCTGTTCAGCTGCTTTTTTATACCATTCAACTGCTTTTTGTTCATTCTTTTTTACTCCAGTTCCATTATCATAATAATAACAGAAAGCAAGATGATTTTGAGCACTGGCAAGTCCCTGTTCAGCTGCTTTTTCATACAACTCAACTGCTCTTTGTTCATTCTTTTCTACTCCAATTCCATTATTATAACACACACCAAGATTATTTTGAGCACTGGCATTTCCTTGTTCAGCAGCTTTTGATACCACTCAACTGCCTTTTGTTCATCTTTTTCTACTCCAGTTTCATGTCTATAACATAAAGCAAGCTCATTTTGAGCACTGGCATCTCCTTGTTCAGCTGCTTTTTCTTTGTCCTTTTCTACTCCAGTTTCATTGGCATAATATACACGTAGATTATATTGAGCATTGGCATCTCCTTGTTCAGCTGCTTTTTTATACAACTCAACTGCTTTTTGTTTATCCTTTTCTACTATGAATCCATTGGCATAACACGAAGCAAGAACATATTGAGCTCTGGTATGTCATTCTTCAGCTGCTTTTTCATACCATTCAACTGCTTTTTCTTCATCCTTTTCTACTCCAGTTCCTTTGGCATAACATATAGCAAGCTGATATTGAGCACTGGCATGTCCTTCTTCAGCTGCTTTTTATACAATATACAATTCGACTGCTTTTTGTTTATCCTTTTCTACTATGAATCCATTGGCATAACACAAAGCAAGAACATATCGAGCACTGGCATGTCCTTGTTCAGCAGCTTTTTTATACCATTCAACTGCTTTTTGTTCATTCTTTTCTACTCCAATTCCATTACTATTACCATAGCATAAAGCAAGCTGATATTGAGCACTGGCATGTCCTTCTTCAGCTGCTTTTTATACAATTCGACTGCTTTTTGTTCATCCTTTTCTACTATGAATCCATTGGCATAACACAAGGCAGAAAAATATTGATATTGAGCTCTGGCATGTTGATTCCTGTTCTCCATTTTTGTATAAGGCACAAAGACACTAATACTATGTGTCCGGTAATATTTCAAGTGAATGGCTTATTTATGCATGGATTTGAAATCTTTGTTATATCGTTATACCGAATTTATATATAAATTTTCGTTTATCTGAAAATATTCTGTTAAGAACGAACTGGTTTCAGAAAATACTTTGTTATAAGCTATCTTCGTTAAAGGAAATTTCACTGTGTACATGTAATAAATATATAAATGCGTGGGTCGTCGAAATTACGTAATTTTTCACATATTTCCCTCTGCATAAACCAGATTCTTTACGCCATACACCAAAAAATGTCTTCACACGATTTAACACCTCTTTCACCCGCTTCTACATCCTGGATACGGAAGCACTTATTTCAGCAATAGGGTCTCGACTTTCTTGAATTTTCGTGCTACGGCCCAGCTACAAGACTTGCAAAATTTATCGATAAAATTTAGGAACAAAAATTAAGAAGTTTTTGAGGGTAACGTTCTAAAGTTAATTATTTCACGTACTAAGCTGAATAACATAAAATCTTATACCCATATTAATATTTCAGGAGTTGCTCCAGTCAATTTAAGCCAGCTTTAGTAGAAAAAAAATTGTCCCGTGTTCAAATTTTTAAAAAGTGTTGCAACTTTCACAATACAAAAATTTTTATCTTCGATAAACGACTCGGTGAAAGAAGACTAGTGAGGCAATCCAATGTTGGATTGACAAAGAGAAAGAGAAAAATGTAAATTACTCGGATGTGAAAAAGGAAAGTGAAGAAATAAAGGATAGCAATAATAATGACAACATGGTGTTAATATTAATAGTAATAGTAAAGCAGGCAATGAGATTTAAATTTGCACCAGAGTGACCAGAGAACAGGTTATACTCCTCAATAGCTTTGGGCCCGAGTATTTTCCTCCCATGCAATCACTCTGTGCTTTTATATTTTCAAGAGCGCGCATTCAACAATTAAATAATACAATTTATGCTTACGAGAAATTAGCCCTGTTCATTCCTGTTCTGTTCTAATATGTGCCGCCCCTGATTGGCAATGTCCATTGGTTCCATCCCATCACACACGTTTTATTTAAAAAAAATAAAAGGTTGTGTTGCGAAAAAGGGTTTCGGAAATATGGTTTGTTGTAAAGAATAATACTTGAAGTCGGAACGCGATGGCTGATACTAATTTGCCGTCGAACAGGCTATTGAATTATTTTTTACATTATTTGACTTCTTAGTTATCAAAAAAACAGAATGTAATCAAAGCTCAACGGGATGCGCTTTTATCAAGACTATAAAGAACGACATTTCATTGATACGCTGCTTGATTAGTGGTGGCATGTGGAAAGCTGTTATCTTAAATTTACTTACACCTCTTCAAGTTTTTGTTTTTTCCTTGATTCATTACAAGTTGGTGGTAATGTTTGTTTATTGTCTATTATTTTCCCTTTATCTAGATAGTCCTCAATTGGTATCATTGATTTTAAAGCATGTGGAGCAAATTTTCTCCTTGAGCTTTTTTTTTTGAATACTTTCCGATGCATTTGATGTAATAGTTTCATATATTTTATTTTTACATAGTAATAGAGTTTTTTTTTAGAAGTTTGCTACATAAAACTTTGTACAAGTTATAACCGTGATAATGTTAGTCAACCCTCCAGAACGTTCACTTTGTCTGGTTTTGAAATGGTAGAGACTTGTATAAAAATACTTTTGCTTAATGATCCATCCATTATTTCTGTGAAATCGGAAAAATTTTGTGGGAATAAGAAATAATCGTAGTATTTTATTATTATTATGTAGTCGTGGTTAGTGTAACTCAATAGTCGTGGCTTAGATCACTTCTACAGTCAGTCAATACTTACAGCTTGTTATTATGTCGACAAATTGGGTGCATGAATATTTTGATCCGAATGGAGTTTTTGAAAGAATGCGACGCAAAATCTTTCACTAAAAATATTGTACAAGAGTGTAAAGCCACGATTTGGTGGATCAACTAACCGCATTTAGTTATACGTAATAATAGTCTAATTTTTAATGTAACGTCTTACCCTTCTTGATATGGTTAAATGTTTCCCCGTATTGTAACATCTTGCTGTTGTGGCGTAAATCAGTTTTACGTCATATTCAAGTAATTTTAAATGTACAGTCCCTTTTTATTTTGCAATCTACGTAGTAAGCTTTCACCAACACAGCCACATGTACAATAGATTTAATGTAAACGCCTTTTTGCAAGACCGCTTTCTCACGCTTCGAATTAGGTGGTTGCCCACGCGAAACGTTATATCGCTACGAACATAGTTATCGACTCTCATTGTGATATATTCCAAACTAGGACATTCGTAATTTCGTCCGAACGCACCATTATTGACTTGTCCAATTGCTCTCAATGGCGTCCGTTTTTAAAAAAATTCAACAGGACATCGATGCCAAAATCCACAAGACCAAAGAGTTTCTCTCTCATGAAAAAGACTGGCACAATCTTTCCGGATCTGTACATCTGACTACCGAAAAAATCTTCCATCCGCGTACAGTCGATGACTGTAAGCGCGTCGTTCGCAAAGCAGCCAAACATTCCAAACATATCCGTGTCGCTGCATCCGGTCACGCCTTCTCTTCCCTCTGCAGTACTAAAGATTACCTCATCATCACCAACAACTTGACTAAAATCACCATCTCCGCGCATGAGAAATATGGTCACGTTGTCATCGCTGAGGCAGGAGCAAAGTTGGGGAACATTGAAAAAGCACTGAGTGAACATACTCCGCCACTGATGCTGAAAACTGGAGGCCTGTTTAAAGAACAAACGGTTGGTGGGGCCGTTAGTGTTGGCGCGACAGGAATGCAAGTGAGCAGCGCAAGTATTTCGGATGATGTTGTAGCATTGAAGGTGATTACAGCGGATCAACAGGTAGTTGATTTCACCGAAGAGAAAGATCCATTGGAGATGAATGCGGCTAGGTTAAGTTTAGGTAAGTCTTGAGCAAACGTAGGTTGTAGGCAGAGAAAATAATGTGACGAAAGGAGAGAGTAGAACTTGTCTAATCTACTGCCCTTATTTACAATGTCTATTATTAAACAGGCTTGTTCGGCATAATCCATACCGTGACACTTCGCACACGTCCGCTTCAGCATGCCCTTTTAATAGACTCTGTCCTTCCTCTGTCTAATACCCTGAATGAGACCAATATCTCTTCGCTTATTTCCTATAAGGAAGCCTTGGAACTTGTCTACTTTCCATTTAGTTCTCCGACCTTCACTGTTGCTGACGACGTCATCTGGGTCCGATCATTGGTAAAAACAGATGAAACTCCTTCCAATGAGAAGATAGAAGATACATTGTGGGGGAACTACAACGTGAAGTTCAATGAACCGTTATTCAGATTTATTGTTAACAATCCAAGCGCGACGCCGCATTTAGTGAACCTGTTATTTAAAGCGGGAGTCAAGGAAAAGAAAATTGTGGTGGCCGGAGGAGAAGCGTACTCTTTGAACGGAACAATAGATAGTGTGCAATACGTTGGTGTGGAGTTTGTGATAAAAGTTAATGGGTACAGGACTGTGGTTGATGCCTTAAATGAAGTCGTCGGTAAGGTAATGTCAACGCGGTACAATCTGACAAGTTATGAAGACATGACAAGAGCGCAGGGAAAGTCAAATAATGAAAGAAAGAAAGTAGGAGGGATGAAATATTAGAGAGTAGAAAGATTAATTGAGAGATATAATATGCGGGCGTCGGTTTTTATACTAAATTTCTACTTTACGCATTACTTTTCTAGATCTACGAACGTGCTCAAAAGGATGAATTTCCGATCAATTTGCCAATTAGGATTCGTTTCATCAAAGCATCCCAGGCGTTACTATCACCATTATATGATAGTAACCCTTCAACTACGTTTGCCGTTATTGATCTCATGTCTGTGAGGGATACTAAAGGCTATCAAGACTTTGTTGATTCTGTCAGTCAGACTTGGGCCAAGAAATATGATGCTCAGTAAGTAATGTCACTGGGATCTATTGAAGCATGCTATATTATTCTGACAAGTTTTTCTGTAATCAGCACTTCTTCTTAACGCTAATCATTTTGTTGTTGTTTTTTTGTTCTCCTTATTAGTACCACTTGGTCGTCTTATTGGGAAAAAATTCCAGAAATTTTCCCTCAGACCCGTGCTAGTCTTGGTGATAGACGCAACCAGTTTAACAAGTTTAGAACAAAGTATGATCCGAATGGAATGTTCTTTGATAATGAGAGCTTGAAGAGAGTATTACTTGGTGCTGGTGACGAGGCTAATCTTGATGAAGAGTGATGAGAAATTGATAACTATAGGGATAATATAGCGTACTCGTGAACAAATTAAATTATTAAAATTAACTGTATTTAAGCTAACATGAAACAACATTACATGTTAAGGAAAAAATTGACACGTTTCTGCCGCGGCTTCATAGAGACGCTTCAATACATTTCCACTTCCATCATATATTTCTGCAGCTCAGAAATATTATTTGTCATACGTTTACAGCATGGTTAATGATTCTCGTGAGATGGCCAGTCTATATCAATAGTTGTAACTTACTGATTAGGAAGTATGCACTTAGAACGGGCTCATTTTCACATTGTGAAGCTGTGGGCGAACCGTGCGAGTATGGCCGTTATCTGAACAGAACCGTGTTCGACTTATCGAGTTTTACTTATGTACCAAAATAGCGTTTCGAGTTCAAAAATGGAATCAACGCAAGTTTTAAAGTTCGTTGTTATCGGTCAACTGACGCGTTTATTGCGGACGTGCTTTACGTTTGACAATCTGGAGACCTATTTCTTTCTTAACGCGCTATATATAAATAGCTTAGACATTGCTATCAAGCGAAAATGTTAATATTTGACTTTGTTCACTAATTATTCCGGTTGGCGTGTATGATTGCCGACAAAATAGGGAAAAGAAGGTTGAAGAGGTTAAGAGTAAAGAACTCAGGAAAAAGATTCACAAATAAGAATAATCTGAATTGAATTCAACAATGAACTGAATGACAACTTCTAGATGGACTTGCATTTTTTTGCACTTTCAACCCTTGAGAACATATTTTCCATCAAGCAATTCTTGGAATTTCTAATTCTGGGGATGCAACTCGCATTAATGTAGGATTTCGCATACTCCCTCTTTGACAACTTTATCTTCTGATTCAAGTCATTTGTATCAGAAATTTTTCTTGGTACACAGTGAAACTCGATAAGTCGGACACTCGATAAGTCGGATTTGGCTTAAGTCGGACGAAATCTCTCAGCCCCT
>CAJVPJ010001407.1:0-10000 GCA_910592205.1 Paraglomus occultum | reverse complement strand
GGTCTGGTGATTCTGGTTCGGTATATCCAAAGTTCGGTATATCCAGGTTCGGTATAGGCAGAGTCAACTGTACATAGTAAATACGCAAAATACAAACATTCGAAAAAGGAGGGTTTCCATATGTTTACTAATTGATTGTCAGGCTGATTTGATACTTTTTGTCCGGTGAGTGTATGTCTGAAGCGCGAAACTGCGACTGAGTAACTGAAAGTACAATAGAAAGGTTTCTCTATGTGACGGGTTTATGCTAAACTACCCGGAATCGTTACAGTAACGTGTTGCATGTGATGTGGAATGTTGGTGTCGCACACAGATATGTTGTGTTGGAAGACAGTTAACTTGGCATTTTGAGCGTTCAACCCAGTATGTTTACTATCAAGCGATTAACGAAATCGAATCTCTCTACTCTGATTAGTCGAAATCTAAATTTTTCGTTTTTTATCTCATCGGTCCTATTTTATAGTCAAGCATGTTAAAAAATAACAAAACAAGACCACATATTCCGCTTGTATTTCTAACTGATTGGAAGATAGAGTTTGTAAAATACCTACTGAGAACCAAGAGTTAATTGTTAAACATTAAATATTAAAGTCATTATGCAAATTTATCAATGAAGAGTTATTTTTAATGAAACTCGTAAATCAGTCTAAGATGTAGAAAAGTATAGACGGCATAACACTAATCCTCGAACATGGGCTGACCATAATGAAAACACCTTATTTCTAGAATAAATCGTAAATACTATTATATATTATATAACTATTGTTATAATAGGCCTGTTCAATTCTTTGTTCCGTTCCGTTCTGTTGTTTTTCTTTTCACTCCAAAATTTCAAGTTTTATTCTTTACAAAAAAAATATATATTTCTAAAAGCCATTAGAACCCTTTTGTGCAACACAACCTTTTATTTTTTTTCACGCTTATTAATAAAACGTGTGTGAGATGAGGATGGGAACTGCAAATTTGTTGTTCCCTCTGTTCACATTCGTTCCCGTTAATCCGCCAATCAAGGATCGGCACAGATTGGAACGGGACAGAATTGGACATCTTATTTTACTTTTTATTTTGAAATATTAATATACAAGTTTTTGAGTAAAATTTAAGCCTAACTCGGTTCATAGACAAGGAATTTAGATTTCGACCAACAAGAGTAGAGAAATTCGATTCCACTTGGGAACGTGGGTTGACGCTCAAAATGCCAAGGTATCTGTCTTCCCACAATACTTTATTGTATTGTACAAAATTAACTAAGCAATATATTCTTTATATTAATCTGCGTGCAACACAAGATTTTAAGGCTGATGACTGGCTGAAAACGTCGTACGGACGGTCACGTTACTGTAACCGATTTTAGCTTTCTTGGGTAGCTTTTATTTTATGAAAATGAAAAAATTGTGTCAAGAGGAGGAACATTATTAGTTAATGTATTATTTCCCCTCTCAATATCTTTTTCTTCCTTTACACAGAAAAAAAGCTGTTGGGCTTGAATAGTAATAATTCGTTAATAACTAATAAGTCAACTACAAGAATAAATAAAATATTAGCAGTATAATAAGCGCATTGTATAATTTATAAAAGATCTGGTATTGTATGGACGTTTAGTATAGCCTGTTCCGTTTTAATTTATGCCGCCCTCTGATCGGTGGATAAAAATAACATAATCGGAACAGATGAGAACAAAACTTTAAAAGGTGTGAAAAAAGGGTTCTAAGTCGAAATATGTCGCCTTGTTTGCAAAAAAACATTTGTAGTCAGAGTGAAAAAAAACAACGGTAGATAATACATACCGGTGTTTTTGAGAAAAATGAGGAAACACGAAATTTGTCTTCTGATTTTGATACAAATTTGCCAATATATTACCCATGTACACTCACCGGAAAAAAGTATTTAGATCAATTAGTAAAACATATGAAAAATCTATTTTTTTCGAAAAGCTCTATTGTACGTGTTTATTATGTGAATCGCAATAAAATTTGGATCATTTTGAAGCTAATTGGTTGGACTTTTAAAAAAAATAGTGTAAAAATTTTTATTAGTCATTGTAAGAAAGGAGTTGTTCGTTAAAGTGCCAGTATAGACGTTACACATATGTTTTCATAGATTTTCATATGTGTAACATTGATACTACAAACTGCAGCTTCAGCGGTAATTATAATGAGATTAAATATATCACTGTTTTTTTCGAAAATACGTAGATAGAGCTCTTTGAAGAAAAAGATTTTTCATATGTTTTACTAATTGATCTGCCAATTTTGTCGATACTTTTTTCCGGTGAGTGTATCTTGTCCGTCAACAGATGTGTCAATAACCAACCCCTTTTCTCTAGTGATCAGAAATTATTATTATACCCAATGTATAAAATAATATATACGTTTATGCATTAAAAATATATCGGATGCCGTATAATAGAAAATGAAACGTATTATAACGGTTGAACTTTATTCTTGTTTGGATTGTTTTGTCCGCAGCCCTTAACATTCATCCAGTTATTGTTGGTTTCATCGATTAGTTTGTCAGCTGACAAACGCCGTTATTTAACAAATAACAAAGTTTAGAAAAATGAATATATTCTAGACTGCTCTGGCTTGTATACTACGTAACTCCAATTTACGTTCAATGATCGACCAACTTTAACTTAAAACGACAGATGTATTATTACAATAACATTTCACAATCACGATTTTGGAAAATCTCTACATGGAATAAAAACGGCCGACAAATTCTTGTCAAAAGAGCCAAATTACAGTCTCATATACTGTATGTAAAACTTCTTAGTATCATTTATTCTTAGACTCTTGAATATTTCCCCGATATACAACTTGTCTCCCCCCTTACACGCAATCGTGGCCATTGCATTTAGTTTCCGGATTTTGGTGGAACTGCGGCCCGCCCCACTCCAAATTGGGACCCCATAAATGTACCCCCGTTTCTTTTCACTCGCTATTGTAGTAAATGCGATGTCATCATACAAGAATGTAAGTTTAACAGAGAGCGAAATGAAGAAGGATTACGGGCAAATGAGCGAACTTACGGAAGTTGAGGTGTTAAAGGATAACAATTTATTAGACAGCAACTGCTTGAAATAATTTACTTTATTGTTGAATGTCAAATTTATGAATTTGGTTAATCTGCTTGCTAACTACGTGTATTTACAATAAATGATTGCCACATGATCCAGTCACATGATATAGTCTACATTATTACTACGCAAACACATTTCTGAAACAGATTTCGTTCTTGCTCTTGTCACAGAAACTCGGTTTAAGGCGAATCATCCGAAAACAACTGAAATGATTGAGCTATTTGAGGTGGGCGATTTGGAATATCGGCGAAATGCTGATCGTTTCTCATTCAGATCATCAACTTCGGCACAACCGTTTGTTATTGAGCTTGTTATTGCTGTCCTTGTATATTCGATAATGTTAATTTCTTATGTTGTTCTCCAGAAACCAACAATAATACCTCCAACGATACTTCCTTCCATATTCTGATTATTCTTTCCCGTCTTTTATGTTTATCAGACCTTTAAGAAGTTTCACGTTCTCTCCGAGCATACAGACAAAGCTCTTATTTTTGCGCATCAGATAAAGTAATCTTACTTTTTTTGGAGGCATAGTAATAGCGTTTATTGGAAGACGAATTAACTATGCCCTCCCTTATGTCAGTCAAAAATAATTATTCGTTGATGTCATATATTAATATGGCCTGATGTAAACGATCGGTACAATGCGAGTTTAGTAAATCACGCCACATTTGGCAACTTAACATTCTGCATCAGGCCGGGAGTTGAATCAAGGCAGTTTACTTGGATGGCGAGTATTCTACCCTATACTACGAATGCATAAGTGTCACGTGAGTGCATTTGCGGAGGTTAGAATGATCCTTGGGAGCGTGAAATCAGTTGCATGAGAGTGTGCATTTAGAGAGTCGCTCGATGTTTACACATTCGTTATATTTATGTAGGCGTTATAATGTATCAGGTTCTAGTATTGACGAAAAAGAATTGATCCACAAAGAAAAAAGAAAGAACAGTGTTTATTGTGACAAGAATGATTGGTTCGAGCATTTGATTAAAGCCCGGCGGAGGTGGGGATGCGTAGGATATTATCGTTCTGTCAAGGATGGAATTGAATTGTTCTTATTCATGCAGTAAGGGGTATGAGAGTCTGAAACTGGGTAAACACGAAAAAGCCGATAGGGAGACTGTTGGGTTGGAAGAGGAAGCCATCGCAGAAACCTCCGTGACAGCAGAACGATTGCAAATTCGATATACAAGAAACTTCACCAAATCTGATCTTAAAAAGTTGGAGACAGAGTGCAACTGGTCCAGTTGACGTTGCCTATACCGAACCTGGATATACCGAACTTTGGATATACCGAACCAGACCCGATTTTTCCTAATCAATAATCCGATTATAGCGCAAGCTCTGGTTATAACGAACTAAAATTCTCCAGCCGGTCAGTTCGGTATAGGCAGCGCCAACTGTACGTGATATTCACAACAAGAGTGAGCCTTGAGATAGAACGGCAACATCAATTGCCTATTGGTATATTCATGATTCTCTATACTGATGCTTCAGTTTGAAGATATCAGGCGGAGCCCCAACTATACACATCGAGACAAAATCGTCATTTGGTTCAAGTCTCGAGTTTTCTTCCCAAATCAAGAGAAACGGTTAACCAAAAAGAAATATCCATACGACTCGTCCATTGTCCTCTTCATTTACCTGGATATAGCTCTCGCTCAAGAATATTGTCTGTGCATTTATCTCCGACTATCAGATCCTGCATTCGTACCATAGAAGGACTTTCTGTATGCCAGTACCCTTCATGGCGCCCCCTCGTGTCGATGGGTTTTGGAAGGTATCCGACTTGTCTGTTTATAAGCAAAAAGTTTCTCGTCAATCGGGAACGGCGAAAGCATTCCCACTGATTCTTAAGATTGACGATTAATAATTAGTTAACCAACATTTTTATTACCGTGTTGAAGGCCCCGCGCCATTACTTACTCGGGATGTATTGCTGTCAACGGAACCTATTTGATAACAAGCACCATATAAAATATGAAACTTGATGCTCGACACGCGAAATGCCTATTACTTGTGGGATAATATTTTACCTTGGAATAGTGGAGATGGAGGTAAATCCAGCGTCAAAACAAAAAAGACGATATTCTTGTTGCGGCCTCTGCAAGAAAAGGCACAATCCGTTTCAGAAAGAATTGTTCGCTTTGTCGAATATTTCCCGCGAGCGTAGTATTATGTGCGCGTTCCCAAATGCTCTATGCCAGCTTATACGAGTGTCTATCAAGATCAAACGTCAACCGATCCTTCTCGTCAGCATCTTCTTTACGATTACGCTCTGCCTATGTATGATATCTGTCAAACAATAATCGATAGAATCAGAATCACGTAACAAGTCTACAATACCTTTCTAACTCATGCTTCTCAAAGGCTCGTATTCTCAATATACTTACTGCTTTCTTCGATTCCCTCCAAATCCCTATGTAGGCGTTCAAGAATCACGCACGGTGTAAATTCTAGCGAACCATCTGTTCAGAGAGCATGAGCCGTTTGTATAACGTATGGGAAATCTCTTGTAGCAACGCCTGAGGGACTGACTTATCCTTTGAACGCCAAATATTGCGTAATAAGATGCTGAACTTAAAATGGATAGAAGACTGAGCGGGTTTAACGCTCAATAGCCAGCATAAGTCGGATCTTACCAAAATTCTGATCCAACTGGTGAAAGTCGGGTACAGACTAATACCAAGTGAAAAAAACAGCCGCTAAACTATAATAAGTAATAAATTCCAAAGTACTATTCTGATGTGTAAAAGTTACTTGCTCTCTACCTGGATGTCGTTCCGAAGTCGAATTCTGTACATCTGATAATATAAATCTAATGACAGTATCCATGTGTCGTGTGTGTATCGTGTGAGACAGGAATGGAGGTCTTTATAATGGATGTAGATAATAAACACATACATGAACAAAGCATGGGAATCTACAACACTCACGGCTAACAATAAAAAATAAACAGGCGGTTTTAAAGTCAAAAATCCAACGTGTGTCGATTGAATAATGCAAATATAAGGACTAGTCGCTCTAAGACATGGAAAGAAATACGAAAGAATATGCTTAGTGTGTCCGAGTATATCGACCCGGATCGTGGCATAATTTGTCTATTCTTCAGCGTTTGCTCTTCGCTATCAATTGTCACTTTGCTCAAGTCATAGAAAATTTATAACGGCCTATAATTTAACTTCGAAACTTACTATTTTTTGTTCTTAAGTGAAAATGTTTAACTGTGTGTTACATAATCCCCATCCATAGCTTATATGTTTGGTTTAACCGTCATAGCATAATAATAATCTTAAATTAGAGTAAGGTACTTAATCATCCTATCCTCAGGCATCCATATTAAGCAGTACAAAGAAGTTCTCATAATCCATATCATTATAATCTTATAGTTCAGCCATTTCGAATCCAAAAGTGAGCAAGAACATCCTCGATGCACTGTGGCCGTCTGTTTGGATCAGCATCCAACATCGATTCCATCAACAGCACACATTCTTCTGAGGGACGATTGTCTTTACTAAACATGACCGGACCTAGCGCTTTGGCAATAACTCGTTCTTTCGGATAAGGTTCGATTCGTTCAAAGAGTTGATAGAAAATGTTTCCTAATACCCACACTTGCGCAGTTGCTCGTCTGTAAATATCGTGGCGGTTATACATTTCAGGTGGAACAACTGAGTTGAGGGAAAGGGGTAAAAAAAAATATTAGCAAAAGCACAAGTAAACGTGCATTTTGAGTTTTGAATTTACTTACTCGATCCAATTATTTCATATGCTTCGTTTTGCTTCGCCTCGATCGCCAAATCAAAATTGACTAATTTAATGTTGCTATCAATGTCGATAACTATATTTTCCAATTTCAAATTACGGTGGTAGATTCCATAGTCCTCCAAGTGTTTACATGCAAACAGCAGCTGGCGCATAATTTTTTTTGCTTGCTTTTCTATTAATTCAACATTTTCCTTTGCAATATCGTTTAGATAATCTCTTAAATTTAACTTATAGCATTCAAACATAATCATCCACTCTTCAGGTCTGATCCTCATCCAGTAAAGAAGAGCCGCAATATTGGGATGAGGCGGAACGTTTCTGAGAATAACCACTTCTGTTGGCATCTCGACGTTATCGCATAAAATAGTGTTGGTTTTGGTTTTTTTAAAAATTTTTTCTGCTATCATAAGACGATTTTCTTCGTAACGATGTACGCGGTCAAGCAAACTTGGCTTTGATTTTATATTCTCCATACTGGAACTGACAATTGCACTTCTCGAATTTTGTTTCGTTGAAGCACGATAATAATGCTTAGGGCTTATCATCAATTTATAGTTTTGCTTTGGTATAGTATGATGTAATTATAGGAAGTGTTTGCGACAGTTTTTTGCATTTTTAATTGGTACACGGCCGCCCGGCCCCTCGCATAATACAGCATGACTTATCTGTTATTGTAGTTAATATATTTTATCGATGAAAATGGTCACATTAATGAAATGGGCAAGTTTAATGGAACGGACACGTTGAAATAGATGTTGAGATTACAACTTGTATTAGGCATAATCTTGGAGAAATATACTTTACGCATAATCAGTAATAACTGTGTTCGTCACTGTTTGTGCTGTTATTTTTATTCTTATTATTATGTAAAAACTCCGGTTTGTCAAGCTCGGTCTTATCAGCATCCGTTACTCGAAATAAAAAATTTTTTTTGAGCATATTTTTATTGATATTTCGTGCGTAAACATCATTATGTTTTTGTTTGGCAAAATGATAATCTGAGAAAGATAACATCAACCACCGACCTCACCCTTATCGGGGGGTGCTTTCTTTTCTGTCAAGTATTGTAAACAGTTTATTTATGAAAAACCAACTCAAAGAGTTTTTATCAAAAAAAATTAACCAAAAAGATTTTTTGTTGGAATGAAATAAAATAGAATTAGACTCATCGATGGTTTGGAGCATAAAGTCCCAGCTGCTGCAAAAGCAGGAGTCAAAAAACTAAATTGTGAACTAATCAAAAGGAACATTGCCTGCTGTGAACATAATATTCGATAATTTTTCACATATTTGTCACTTCTATTGAACACATAATTACTTGCATAAACTTCTGACGGATGAGGCGAGTGAATATAATATCTCCAAACGACTATTGTTCTTGTTCCTTGCATCTCATTGATAACGGCGGCGCAATAGATTAATTAACACAGAATTCGTGATCTTTTATCTTTCTAATCATTTAAACATTTGCCGTCCCTTAGGCAGGATTCGTTGGTGTAACAGCAAGCAGCGTTTCAAAACAAATTGCTTTGCAAGTGTGGTAAGAGCAAAAGCTTGTTATTCAGGGGTTAAATATCACAAACCTAGATACGAGAAAAGCCATATTCGGGGTATCCCATATTCGAAGTTTTTTTCTGCCAATCATTGCCGAGTGAAATGATAAAAAATGGGAGAATAGTTACACCTAATAATATTAATAACAAGACAAAAAATCTTAGTCTATTTCTTTTCTGTGTGTTTTGTGTTATGCCAATGTAAATGGAATTGGAGTAGAAAGGGATGAACAAAAAGCAGTTGAATGGTATGAAAATCACTTTCAATAGTGAAAAACCGCAAACTTCAAATCCCTAAGGTTTTTTAAGGACGCAAGCTATGCTGTACCAATAGACAGTATAGTACATGCGCTATAAGAAAATGTGGTTATTTTTTAATTTTTTTTATAAAAAATTGGAGAAATATGAAATAAAAGTTTTATATTTGTAAACTTACGATTCTGTCAAAGGAAACGAAAAAGTAGTATTATGTTCTTATAAAGTGCGTGTTATGGGGTATCCATTGGCATAGTTTTTATGCACGTAGCTTACTTCCTTCAGATGTAAAAAATTTTTTATTTAATATTAATATTTTTCATAAGAGATCCCCTACTGTATGTTTGTGATATGTTAAAACTAGCTTTAGCCCTCTTGGGTTAGCTTGGCAATATAGTTGTACTCAATTTGTGATATTACCGATAAGATTAGATCGAATCTGATTAGATTGCATACAGGACGCCTGCATATCACGGGTTATATCACGGGCGCTGGATTTATTTATGCAAGCATATTGTCATGGTTCTTTGTTCTTTGTTGTAGAGATACAATCGTTTGTTGTTGTACCACTTTCATTGATGGAAAAATAAAGTTTACGGATATTTACAATATCAGAATCTAATTACATATTTAATATAAGGTAAAAATTTTTTTATACGCATTTGTAATTATAGCTATACAATAAAGAACCTTATATGTGGTTTTTTCAATCGTACCCAATTCGGAATAGGTAGACCAAACCGAAATAAGCTTAGAGTGATATTTATGCGATATACACAGTCAGTCTCGATAAGTCGGCCAACTTGATTTGACCTCTAATGGCCGACTTTATCGAGAAAACCGACTTATCGAGAATCAAATGATTAAGTCTTTTAATTAATCCTAATAATAACGATCACATTTATTTATATAAAAGTCTTAGTCTATACGAATACATAACATTTAGGTTTAATGTATAATCTAATGACTGTCTATTGCATTAATCGCACGACATGTTTACAATGACTTATTCATTAATCATACGATTCTAAATAAGTAAAGATCTGTTATTGGCGCCAGTGTTTCATCATACAACTATCACGTGAGACCGACTTATCAAGATGCATTCAACTCGTTTGGAGCTGTTGCCCGACTTACAGCTTATCGAGAATTTACATAGATGGACCTATCGAGAATTTTTAAATAGTGAAAAGAACGTAGAAAAGATTTCGAGACTGACTGTGTAATCACAATTTATGCACAACGGTCGGACACATACTGCACAACACGGCAGGTTATATGTTAAGAGTAATAGTTTCGATGACAACGTTGACTACAGATACTATTCACTCTTACATGAAC
>CAJVPJ010001406.1:0-10001 GCA_910592205.1 Paraglomus occultum | reverse complement strand
GCACATCACAATGGCAATGTTTTTTGGGAAGTGTTTAAGAGGTGCCAGCAGGGCGGTAACTTGTATATCGTTGCCTTCGCTGCATATGGCTACAAAGGTGCATGGGATTGTTTGTCTGCAACTCGCGCGACACGTATCACCGTTTACGATTCCTCCTGAGAACACGTGGGGCATAGAAGACGTGCGCTTCACTAAGGACGAATACTGTTTACGCTTCTGCAGAACGCATCTCGAAAAGATGAAAGATGAAAACGATATTGCAT
Source organism: Paraglomus occultum (assembly GCA_910592205.1). Classification (NCBI taxonomy): domain Eukaryota; kingdom Fungi; phylum Glomeromycota; class Glomeromycetes; order Paraglomerales; family Paraglomeraceae; genus Paraglomus; species Paraglomus occultum. The sequence goes on along the minus strand of CAJVPJ010001406.1, from coordinate 9,738 downwards.
ACTTAAAGGAATACGTGTACAGCACAACAGCTTGTCACCCCGGACTTGTCGCGTTTTTCATGAACCATATTAAAAATTATTTCTCCCGGCAGCTGAAATATGATAAGACATTTCAAGGGATTTTTTTGTATTTAAAGTCGTATACGTTTATGAGAGCAGTAAATGAGGCAAGTGTTTCTCTCAATTTCATTTTACACCATGAAAAAGATTGTACTTATTAATCATGTTACTGCAGGGTATTTACATATGCTAGTAAAGACAAACCTACTTAGCGAACAAGACGGTAAACTCGATTTTGCTTCGCCCTACTTGCGCGCGCTCTACTTGCAACGACCTTGGGGAAGCACCGCTAGGCCAACAAATGCTCCTGAAGATTTCAAAAGTTTCCTCTACGAAACCTTCACCAATATGAATGCTGAGGCCGTACGTAAGTCCTATTCCGTTGGCAAAGACGGACGGCGTGCAGATGCGTCCGGCACAAGAATCGCTTTGAACCAGGCGGTATATATGAACCTATCAGCAAGGAATGGGTTGTCTCTGACATTCGATGTCCTGGTCTTCGTAATGAACAACCAAAACATAGTTGTGATGGAAATTGAAGAAGACTTTGCTGTTAAAAAGGTTAGCCCAAATACATGACATAGTCACCTTCACGAGATTGGTTTTCATGGTTGAGTAAGAGTAAGAAAACCACTTGTAACTGAAAGGAACCGGACCAAAAGGTTGTGTTGGGCCAAGGAAAGACAAGGATGGAGCAGTGAATGGGATTGCATTATTTGGAGTGATGAATCAAGGTTTGAACTTTTTAAAGGTGATGGTAGGAGGTGGGTATGGAGAAGGCCTCATGAAAGATGTGATGTAGACTGTCTAATACCAACAATGAAATTTGGACAAGATGAAGGTATGGATATTGATTACAAAGTCAGAGGAGATAGTAAGATCATTAATAAAGAAGACCGTTGCATCTTGATCAACTGTATTAACAATGAAATCAAGCAGTGTCCTGGAAAAGTTTATCAACCCCTTTGACAACTCATGGGTACCTGGGTACTTGGGAGTTGCATATGGTTTGGGGATGTTTATCAAAGATGGTCTTGGGCCTTTAATAAGATTAAATGGAAAAGTTACAGCCAATACCAAGGACTATATTAATGTGCTGGAAGATTATTTAGTACCTTATATAAATTCTCTTGAAAATAAAGAGAATATAGTTTTCAAGAGGATAATGCACCCATTCATACTAATACAGCAAGAATAGTGAAAAGTTGGAAAGAAGAGAATAATATTACATGTCTTCCTTGGCCTGCACAAAGTCCAGACATGAACTCAATTGAACATCTTTGGGATGAACTGGAAAGAAAGATCCAGTCCCATAACCCCTTGCCAAAAAATAAGGAAGAGTTGTGGGAAATACTTCAAACAGAGTAAGAGTGGCAAAATATATCTTGTAAATAGTATGCCAAATAGAATTGCAGCAGTTATACAAAGCAAAGGAAATCCTACTAATAACTAATACCAAATATTAGAACACTTTAAACATATAATCTCTATACTTTCTTTTTTCAGCCATTTTTTAACAAAAATTATAAGCTTTGTAGTTATGTATTGTAAATCATTCTGAACTCGATCTATTAATAAACCTTTTCCTGTTAACAAAGTGGATTTTGCGTTTTTGTCAATTGAAATTCCGGGACAAAATCGGTAAAACTCTTTCGCTGACTTTGACGATTTTTTTTAGCAAAGAAAGGTAAAAAGCTATCTATAAAATGTACTACATATACGTAAAACGATACTGCAAACAAGTTTAATTAGCGCTTGCATATGCACGATTTCATGGTATGTTTGTGGAGAATTGGAGGTCTGTTATAATAGAAGATAAGAATAGGATAGTTGAGGTTCAGCTCATAGTAATAAGAGAAGAATATCAGTAGAAAGAGTCAAATAAGATTTCTAAAGGGGAACACATATACATTGCATTGTTTTATTTCTGATTGTTTCGTCTTTACATTGCTACTGACGGGTAGTTTACTTGAAATATATTCGTAGAAATTATATCAGTTTATTGTCTTTGTTTTTAGTCTGTTTCTTGCATATTAATGTCGAATTTTTGCTTACAGACATATTTTATCGTTGTATTTGTGAAGTCTTCGTTAGAGAATATGTGCATGGTTACAAACGATAAAAATTATATATATATAGGAATACCCGTATATGAAAGATTATAGTTATAATGGTTCAACCGAAGACGAAAAAGCAATGCGTTTCTTGGAGATAGGCTACAACTGTGGTTGCTTCTGAGAGAAAGGTTTGCCCAATTACGTGAGCCTTTTCAAGCTCTTTATAGAGACATACCGTATCTTTAATGGCCCAGCTGAAAGCAGAGAAATAACTGCCAGCTGACGTCTTTATAGGAAAACGCGTACTAATAAGCAAACGTTTTATTACTGAGATCGTAATACTCCCCTCTGTCAGAAAACGTATCTTAATATGTTAGGAATTGGTCGCACTCACTTCGAAACATCAGAAATTACCTAGCGACGAATGGTATAATACCGCGTGTTCATAGTAACATAAAACAATGCCGCGATGGAAGACCAGAATAACCATTGACATAACCGTTGTTACAGCTGTCTTCTCGATAACTATGTTAAAAATCAATGTACAAATGTCAATCGCGTTACTCAATCGCTTATGATTTTATTGCAGGTCTCGAATATTTTAGCTACCTCTTCTATTAAAACAAACTATTACCTACGGAAAATAACGTACGGGGAAAACCCAGTGAGGTAATTAGATGATGGATTTATAAGGAGAAGGAGAAAGGCTTACAATCATTTTTCTTCATAAGCCTACTAAATTATGCCAAAAAAGACGCATTATATGCTTTTTTTTACTTACTGTAATTAATAAATATTCTAAACGGGAAATCTATATCGATTTCGTTTCTGGGTATCATCAAATAGTACATTAACACCCAATCTCCCAGTTATTGGCTTGATTCCTGTGACATAACAGATAACTTTTGCTTCTTAGCATAGCAGCATTTTATTCAGCAGACTCGCTACAAATATGGTTTGTTTCAATCTCGTCGAAATTTTGAACAAAGCAAAATTTAAGCTGTATCAGAACAAATGACATGTTGGTCTTATTGCTTATACGGGTCTCTCTAACAAAATTCTATTTTGCGTATACAGTATGTTAATCAGCTACAGCCACGCGTTATTAATACGCCCTAAAAAACCAGTCGCACATAAATACAGAATGTATTTGGAGACACACTGAGCTAGAAAACCGCAATAATACACGTACACCGAATTATTACTCAATTGTTATATGAAAAATAACAAATTAAAATAAATACAATGCAATACACACTACTGTATTTTAGTAAAGTATATTACCCGTAAAGGTAAACTATTATTATTATCGTAATATAGGTATGATATTGAGCCTGCCGACGAAGCTGGCAAGCGCAATTTAAAATTTATAAAAAGTACTCTACATTTCTTGCATATCAAACGAGACAGTGGCAGTAATAGCAAACATGCACGACATGATCTAACTCAACTCATATTGGGCATATTTACAGTAATTATTGGAAGTCCATCTTAGACTACAGTCTCACGGTCTTGGCATCACAGTCTCGCATATCGTGCGCTAATTAATTCACCCTGATTGCATTGCAATGCCCGTTATGCATTGCGGCCATTCATCAAATTATTATTAACTATAGAAAACCGATTTTACATACTCGGTAAAATAGTGAATAATCCCCACGTTTTCGTTTACATAATAGAAGTTACACATGAAATTACACAAAATGTACTTTGCCTTCTCTACATAATATAAATATAAGGATTTAATGTATAATTCCTCAAAGGCTTGACCACAGAATCTTGTTTTCGAGACTAGACTGAATATAAAACAGAACCCATAAGAAATCAAACTGTTTCGCGCGCAAGATCCAGTCTCATACCGATATGTGTCGATTTTCGCGACCAGCGCGTTCAGGGATAAAGGTAAAAAAAAATAATACATTTTATACAGTTTCTATCCTCTATGCTTTCTGTTCACCGTGATACAAAAATGTCACTGTAAAACCTGTCAAAGTTTTACCGTCAGTCATCACGCATAAAGATTCTGTCATTCTAAAACGAACTGACAACATACTCTGATATAGTCCCGCTGCTTTTATGACGTCTGTGTATTTCTTCAATAAAGCGTCGTCGGACGGCATAACTAATAATTGATGGATTATAGTTTGTAAACATTGAATCAGCCACATTGAACCAAGAGAATAAAGTCACTTACGGTTTACTGTAATTTTCCAATAAACGCCGACACGCTTCGTGAGCTGATATTGCCGTGTTCCGAACAAGTAGTCCAAGGGCATGTCGGCTCACAATCATACCATCCACCAACGGGCCAAAAAACTGTAATTGACATCATACGTGTTAATTTCCTTTTAATGGTTACCATCGCGGAAGTAAGCTGCTTTTCCTAGACTTCCCGATAAAACACAAGACTTCACTCACCAGATGATTGTCTGCCAATTTGGTAGATACATTCCATATCACGCCTTTCCCTTTCCCAATCTTTTTATCAGTGCCACTCGAGTGTGAAAGCTTAGGAGTAATTATCTTTATCCAATACAATCCTGTAGCATTCTGTAGCGGATGTACACAGATGTAAACCAATCCTGACATTCCTATTTTATGCGGAAGGCTATGCAAGCCTCTTAAATCTTCTATCCATATTATGACGACATAGTCATCGGCCGCTACAGTTCGAAAGATATCTGTAAGAGATCCAGCATAATCAGCATTCGTTTCGGGTTTGCGGATGAGGATCGGTACATTGAAAATAATTTCGACTGTTCTATCAGCAAAGTATGGAGCTGTTTTGCAGATCTTGTGATTCAATTTTCCTTTATATCCTGGATGACTTTCGAGTGCCATCTGTAAAAATGGCAGCGAATGGTTAAATTAATGTAATGGTAGAATGTGAATAGAATGTGAATAGGATGTGAGTCGATAACAAAATACGTACAGGCCATCCGAGCGCGTTTAGAAACTTTTCGAAATCGTCATCGTAATTTTCAAGATTGATCAATTTTTCGTAGTTGACTTCCCCAGAACTGGCATAATATACTGAGGCAGTCATGTAGTCTCGTCTGATGGCATTGAGTAAAATAGTTTATATTAAACGACTTGTTATAGTCACCAGGTAACCTAAGCAAAAAACGCTGTCTATACTTACTCGTGGAATCCATCCAATTTCTCCAAATCTTCTACGAATCTTCTTGATATTCTCAACGGAATGACGCGATGGCGATTTTCGAGGCTAAACGAACCCATTTGTGCGAGAAATAGCCGGAAAACCTGCGGACTGTAAACAATTTATTAGATCATGATTAATACTTGGGCGTAAATGCGTCATTTCTTACCTCTCTAAATATGTATTCAATCCCGGCGGAACCGCCTTACAGCTAATGATACAAAAAACAATAAGAAATTTTCAGTACGTTTATAAAAATATAGCTAAATACGAAAAATAATTACCTCTGCTGCTGACTTTTATTGTTACACTTTTCAATACATACACGCTCCTCGACTTCTTTTATCTTTTGTGTCAGTTTCTTGACAACGTTAAACGCTCTCTTACGCTCATTCTGTTTATCCAGCAAGCTGTCTAAAGTGGGCATGGCATGTTTTTCAGCATACGCAGTTACGTCGGGTACGTCGAACGTATTATTAGTGGTTTGATTATTGAACAAATATGATGGTGTCTCAGTCCGGGTAGGCGATGACGGCCCGGGAACATTACTGAGAGGCAGTGAATTCGGTATATCTTTGGGTTGCTCATTGTCGTGTTGAGGGTTTGGCTTGTAACGCATGTGTGTTGTCCAGGAATATTTTCCAGTTGAATCACGGATGACTATTATGACTGATGGGGCATCCTTACTATCATCCAATTCTTGACTTTTAGCTACGCGCTCAAGCCACGCGGCATCCTTGGGCATTTCAACAAACCCCAATATCACCCGACCATCAATCATGAAATAACGAACAAGCTCCCCGGTCATTTTGTTGTGTTCTCGCGACGCCGCAAGTTGTGCATGTGCGAGGTTCAAATCATTCTTGAACAGAGTAGATACCCGGCTAGGGCCAACGTTCTCCCCCCACGCTGGAAAGTTGCCCAAATGGTTGACAAATTGCGCCATTGCTACTTCGGCTGCAAGTTTAACGTCGCTTTCTCCTTTCCTGCCATATCGAGCAGATCCACTGTTATTTGGAATACTTTCATTGCTTGATGTGGCAGCTTTATTTCCGCGCTGTATAAATAACTTATTTGGTGCGTTTTCTTTCCGATTCTTTTTCTTGTCCGTATGCGCGTTTGCCTGAGAAGCGCTATCATCATCGTCTGCGATGATGGATATGCCCCGACTAATAGTTGCAATCACTGCCTCATGACAATCACGGTCGCCAACGATCCACTGTCCAACGAGTATCCAACGCATCATACAATCATATGCTTTCTCAACCAGGTGGTATGTTACAGCCTAGTTTCCAAATGGTAATGTTAATTTAATCACTAATTCATATTACAGACACTAGGCCATGATACATACCAATCCACCACATGCACCCGCGAGCATATTGTCTATATATCGAGAGAAAACCAACACGAGTTCCCTGGTACAATTCTATGCAGCAAACATGTCAATAAAATTTTACAAATCTTGGCGAGCTTGACCTTGTCAAGTTGTTACTAACCCGACTGTCTCTCTGAATGTAGTGATACAATCCTACAAAGTCCTTTAAGACGTCAAAAGCACAGGCCGTCACATCTGATGGAAGATTCATTGTCAACAACTGCAAGTGAGTTTGATACTTTAGCATGGTATACGCAAGAACGGTCGAAATAATGTATTAACAGACAATCACCATTTCTTGTATAGACTTCACAACCGCACCGACTAGTCCGGGACAGAAGGCAACATCTTCAATTACGTAGACGTTGATAAGGTGAAGCAGATACCGAAGATTGTACGACGACGTCTCAGTCTTTAGTGATAAAAGCAGCAGCTCCAAGATGTGGTATTTCAACTGTAATACATTTTTGTGATCAGCATAGAATAAGCGTAATGAGTATCTTTTCGTTGGCGCAAAAGTAAACGACCATTCAATATTATTACCAATAACATATATCTGATGATTCTGCTAGCCCCTTTTCCAAGGAAAACCTCAACTTACAGCTGTAAACGGTTGGGTTGATGGGTCTTTATGATTTTTTTCCCTCAAGTCTTCTTCAGAGTACAAGACACGTATCTGCGGATATGTTATAATTTAATATCCTATTCAATGACAAACACGGAAACACTCGACGACAAACTTACCAGTTCGTGTACAACCACTTCATCTGGATCGTTGACAACTTTATCACCGTTTTGGTGCATTCCAAGATCCCAATTCTCCTTTAGAGAAACCTTTTCAAAATGATTAGGTAAACACATTATGGTACCTGCTGCACGGATTGCCGCTAGCCGCAGTTCTTCGAGTGTAAGTCGAGTCTTAAAGTTGGATGCCAACTTGGGTAATACCATTTTAATGCCTACAACAAAGTCTGGTACCATCATTCTAACGCCTTCGAGATCAGTAGCAAATAACGAAGTAGTGTTCATCAGAATAGTTGGCAAACAACTGTCTACGCGTAATCCTTCAGTTAAAGCAAGATAGAACTGCGTTATATAAGTACGATGCAATGTCTCGGGCTGAGGAGAACAAAATATCCGACACAGAATACCAAATGCTTCGGCTCTTCCTTGTTGAGCATCAGCATCCTTTCGCGTTATAGAGCATGCTTCAAAAAGCCAGGACGCAAACATACGTAATATGGCGTTACCATTCGCCATAGAATCAAGCGAATTTTCAACCTCACTGCTTCCTACTTTGCTATAATTAGACATTCCCACTGAATGCAGGACTTCTATTATACGTCCAATGCCATTGATAGCCAATGCAAAGTTGGCTGATGGCAATCTGCATGGATTATCAATCAAATATGTCATCCTATACCATGCATAACGAACATATTCGTTCGGTAAATCTAACCCAACATTATATCCACCAACAGAAATATTGACAACATCCGCTCCCTCCCGTGGCCCATATAAAATTCTGACTATTCTCTGCGTAAGCCCTAAAATAGCCGCATTCCACTGATTAATTGCCTGCTGTCTATGTGTCCATTTGTTAAAACACTTTTGCAGAATGTCCCACATATCGACTTCCTGGATTTTAGACCTGAGCCACAACTCAAAAAGCACACGCAGTAAATGTTCGCATAGTTCATCGCCCATACTCATGGTCGCGTATCTATCAGAGCTGTTGTCTGAACTTACAGTCGATATGTGTTCACGAAGCAAATAATCTGTGATGCCTAATACAACTTTTAAAAGCACTCGCCAAGTTTCTTCTGAAAATTGAGATCCTAATGTGCGGCCTGCCATTGTTAATACTATCAAAACACCTTTACATAGCTCTACATGTCGTTGGAAATCGTTGTAGCTTGATAAGGCTGGAAAATTAGGGGCTGTCGGTGTGGATGTCTGGGACGTATTGCTAGAGGATGTACGCGGCCGAAAGAGTAGGGAATAATGATGAAATATCACCTAAAGGCAGAACAGACGCGGTCATTATGAAATTGGACTCGTTTTTTTAATGAATGCAATTGACAAACCTGCCAAAATCGCTGTTCTTCCGGTTTTCCAGAAAGATCCCTTATAGCCGCTGGTCGGCAGTTAGGCTCAAATAGCCATTGAGAATACAATTCTTTTGAATTGGCCGTAATATCCATTTCCTCCAATGGCAGAGCAAATCCTTGGCCGACGGCCTCCATTACCCATTGTACATGAGCTGGTGAAGGTAAAAGCGAAGAATCACGTGTTTGAAGGAGAGTTTGGGTTATCTCTGAGATGAGACTTTTCTGAACATTCAGAGGAAACTTTGACAAGACACCACTATCTTCATATTGCAATTCATGTACAAAACGATTGAGGTAATGTTAGACGAAAGTTGATACTTTATTGAAGAAATAAGAGAATGGTAATCGCACCAGGATCATGTTCGAGAAGTCCTAATTCTGTTATCCACTCTAAAAACATATCGTAGTAGACACTATTTCCGGATAGTCAACGTATTTTCGCCACCAGATCTATACGAAAACGTGTCACGTTTTGGCAACTAGCCAAAAGAGCTTGGAAAGATGAGAGTGTCGGCCTTTATGGACAGAGAAAAAATCTGAGCCACAAACGTTTGTCATGTGATGGATATAACGCGCCACTTGTATGGTGGACGCAATGCTTTTCAGAAAAAATAATATGTTAAAATTTTAAGAATGTTCATTCTGTTCCTTATCATAACTATTACTTCTGGTTTGAGACATAGACAGTTTGGTCGATTTATTTGAATAGAGTCTTTTTCGGGTAAATTTAACTGTAAGCCACTCATATCTTTAGGCGCTAACGAAATAGATCTCCATCACATACTTCAAATTAGCTACACTCTTCTCCCATAACATCTTTAATCACACCATTTGCTTTTCCGCTTGATGGCAAATCAATTATTAAGTCTTGGTTGAATTATCGCCGCAATAACATTACGTAGGGTGTCTGAAAAGTTTTGACAATATATTTATTTTTCGAAAACGTACATAATAACTTTAAAATAAATTATC
>CAJVPJ010001405.1:0-10009 GCA_910592205.1 Paraglomus occultum | reverse complement strand
GGTTTTTGTTGGGGCAAATATCTTTACATTTTGCTTTTTTTCTTTTTGGTGATGGGTTTTTAATTCAATATTTTTTTGACCTTTGTCATTTTTTAAACAATCCGCAGTTTTTGTAATTTTTCGTTTCAAAATATTATATATAGCTTATTAATATTATGAGAAAATGTAATCTAAAAAAAATCTACTTTGACATTTTCCGTGTCGTTTTTCCAAGAATAAAGACATGTCTCATTTGTCATAAACATTTTGACTTTATCTTGAGTAGAATTAGTATCTTTTTTTAATTGTGTTTTCTATAACTAATTGTTAAGACTTTTAATTTCCATAATTGGTTTTTACATATTTGCGTCTACTATTAGTGTGCACGTCTAATTGCCGCACCTGGGTGCACTACATGGAGCACGGGAATACAGCATTGTACACGTTAAAAAGAGAATATTCTACGTTTACAGTTAGGGGGTAATTTTACTCTATCACATGTACTACTACAGAAGTTGTACGCTGTACTGTTATACGTAACCAATTCTTCGTTTTTGATATTAATATACTGTATAAAATTTGTGTACCGTGCGTGCTTACGCAAGATAGAGTGGAATGCACTAATTTTATCTCAGACAGATCTTCAATTCCAACTGACTGTTTATAATTTAGTAAAAAACGAACGAATTTGCAAACGTAAATGGATTTAATTTATCGTAAAGCTTTTAATTATAGTAACACATAATTAATAATTAGTTTTAATAAATATCTTAAGCATTGAGCCGACACTTTTAATTTGTTAATTTACATACAATACAACAGTAGGCCTGTTCAATTCTGTTCCGTTCCGTTCTGTTCCGATCGACGGCAAAATTGTATCAACCAATCAAAAATCCGTGAGAATTGAGGACAAATTTCACGTTTATGTTCCGTTGTTTTTCTTTTCACTCCAAGATTTCAAGTGTTATTCTTTATTTCTAAAAGCCATTAGAACCCTTCTGCGCAACATAACCTTTTATTTTTTACGCTTATTAATGAAACGTGTGTGGGATGAGGATGGGAACAGATAGGAACTGCAAATTTGTTGTTCCCATCTGTTCCCATTTGTTTCCATCATGTGATTTTTAATCCGCCAATCAGGGATTGTGGCACAAATTGGAACGGAACGGTCTTTTGGATATGCAAAATTGACTTCGTCCATTCAACATTTGTTATTAATTACATCAAAACGGCCGTGCTTAGTCGATTACGCTGACCAAGTAAGACAGCCTGATAATTATTATGACATTATGGCATAACATACCATTATAAATCAATTACATCACAAGTAATTCAAGTAATCACAGTGTATCGTTAAACCTAACCTTACCCCGTAGTTGTGAGAGTTTGTTGATACCAAAACATTGTATGCAGGGAAGATCTTAAATTTACGTAAAGTTGCTTTTTATTGTCGTATAAAAAGCTTTCGATGATTGTTAATTGGATGACATTTCTATTAATGTTACAAATGTATTATCTGACACATGGCACAATAGTCAACAAGGACAATGTTTTTTGTATATAAATAGAGAGCATAATGAGATTTTTAAATAAACAGTTTTCGCTTATTGATAAACCTGTTTATAAAATTTACGCGATAACCGACAATATGCACAATATAGTTAAAAGTGTTTTATTCGTATTACTTCCTTTAGTAAGTTGGTTGAAATAACAATAGTGTTGGATTTTTTGTCTCTGATTACTTGCTTAATACCGTCATTACACTTAGATGATTACAGTAAATGCCCAATCACTATCGGGCAATATTTACTTGGCTTCTGTATATTCGTGGTAAGATAAGATGAGAACGTAATCCTATGGCTAGGCCTAGATACACATTTTAACGTAACTACTTATTATGACAATTTCAAAAAGGTGGATGTGTTCTCCACAAACTAGTCACTTTTGTAAGTATAGTTCAAGACAATTATTTATTTTAATTCATTACTCAACATTTTTCTGCTGCTCAAATACAGCCTATATCGTAAAAACGTCAACCCAAGCGCTCACTACGACAGCAAACTTTGGTTCTACTATATCCGGAGCTAGTATTCCAAAGTATGGAGTATGCACAAAAGGAATAACTGCAATGGTCTTATCTCCGGCAGATCTTCAAACTCTTTTTGCACCTAATGTAACCAGCTATAACGTAACTCTACCAGAGATGTCATGGTAAGTAAAAGATGCAAAAAATTTCATTGACAATATAGCAAATAGTATCTTTAGATTAGTATTCTCGGGGCTATACTCCGGACGTTATGTTCCAGATGTCACGCTCCGGATGTCCCACGCCATTTGCATCAATACATTGACTAGCCACTTATATCACTCTCTACGTTATTTTCTCTCTCAATGACAAGTCGGGACTACTGCGTACAAGTCTGTGATCATACCAATCCGAAGCCTCCACCTCCAGCGGGTACTTGGTGTCTTCTTGTGAGCAATGACGATAAAGTAAACGGCATATATGTTAGTATTAATATGAATTTTGCGGATCCAACCACAACAACATCGACGACGCCAATTGCAACTTCAAGCAGTACTTCCAGTACAACCACTCCTAGCGCTATGACTACGGTTGTGACGATCACGTCTTCAGCAGTTAGAAAGATTGAATGGAACGGTACAATATTGTTTTTTGGGATCATATTTTATGGTTTATTTGAAAAATTTAATGTTATGTATAGATAGTGCTAAAAGCTAGTGACTAATTGTTGTAACTGTTTATTAAAAAAGCTTTATATAGCAAATAATGAGTTTTCGATGGCGTAATACCATAAAGTTTTTCAGTTATTGTAGCATAGAATTATAATTTTTTTTATTACTTTGATAATAGACGTTTCTTTCAATGTTTACTATTTGACCGTTCTATTGAGACGACCCGTGCATTGTATACCTGGTTATGGCATAGCATCCATTATAGACAGCAAAAGAGTAATAGCAGGCGTCCAAACTTTCATAGTTGTATAGCATTGTATGCAGGGGAATATTATACTGTATGTGATCGGAGAAGCTAATCCGTGTACTAACAATTATAGTCAACCGATACTTATGGTAGTACAATATACGGAGTCATTCAGCCAATTACCAACCAGATATGAATATGCTTTCCGTGCCCTTTCTAACGTATAGCAATACAATATCCAATAGCGTAGCGAATATTTACCTAATTGCATCAGCCAGTAAATTCTAGTGTGCATACATACATCTTATGCCATTGTATCTTCTACAAGTACTTGCTTTAAAACCTTTTTATGAATAATTCTACAATCCTAAAAGCTAAATCATGTCGTTGTCAGATTATCAGTTTTATCAGTTTTCATTTCGTCCACAATACAAATGGTGCTGCGCACTTAGCCAATAATTTTTTATTTACTCATTGTCTTTCTTTCAACACAAATAGTTCTATTATTGTTCTGTAACACGAATTACAAAAGACAAAACTAGCCTGACAAACGTTACAAATTATTAATTCTCTTTGTTGCCCTGCGCTTAATTGCAGATGATAAATTACGCTTGTGTATATAAATGACGATCCATAGGCTGCAACCCTGCCTGCACATAATTGAAAAAAATATGAGCAGTTTAGAAAACGAAACAATTCTTTTTCATCGCTAGTTGATGAACCGATTTTCGCACACAATTAAAATTCACACTAACGACCCAACATTATGAAAACCCTAGTTAAAAGCATTTTATTTTTGTTTCCTTTGGTAAGCAGGTTAAAGGACGGCGATAGGGTTGGAATCCTGTTTTTGCTCAACCGTTTAATATCATTATATATTTAGATAATTGCAATAAATGCTCAAAGCTTATCGGGCAACACTAGTGTACTAAGTTTGACTTCATGGTAAGATAAATACCCGGCATAAATTCATCGTGGGAGATGCCTGTCAGTCTCCAATCAGACAGTTAACGTAATAATGTTTTCAAAAAAGGTGGATATGTACTACACAGCAAACCAGTTACTTTGGTAAGTGCATAGTTCCAAAGTAACGTTTTATTTAAACCCGCAGCGATTCCATTGCTCAACCAAATTTCCTTGCCTTGGTAAATATAGCTTACATCGTTTCGATATCAAACCAAGCACTTTCTGTGACACCAAATTTTGGTACTGTCTCAGGCAGAGCTGCCTTACCAACTTCTGCACCCTGTAACGGAATGCTTGCAGACGTTTTATCTTCGGCGGATCTTTATACTTATCTTAATACGAATGCAAGTACTTTTTCCGTCACTGTGGAAAGTTTGTCATGGTTAGTAAGACAGCAGAATTGTTTTTATATGTGTAGATTAGTTTGATATATCAACAAGTAATATTATACGATTATGTGAGTCTAGTGCGCATTGCATAAAAACATAGACTAAAACCAGTTGTACTGTTCAACTTTACCTTTTTTTTCTAAACGCAAAGCTTCGACACCTGTGTACAAACCTGCAATCAAACTGCACCTAGCACCTCACTTCCGTTGCAAACTTGGTGTCTGCTTGTAAGCAATCCCGGACCAAACACCATTTACATTACTATCGATATTGATACTACAGCACCCACGGCTCCGCCGCCAGCACCTCCATCAAGTACAACTCAACCGACTACTTCTGGTTCTCCTTTAACCACTGTAGTTGTCACAAAGTCTTCAGCGGATATAAACAAAGAGTGGAACAGTGGTCCACTTTTTTTCTTTGCGATTTTATTGTATGGTTTATTTGGAAGCCTGACTATCATGTAGCGATAGATAATGCGAAAACTAATTTTGAATTAAATCCGAGTTGTAAATGCTTCTATTCTATTCGAACACTGTGTGTAATTTTATTGACGTAAGATTGTAGAATACAATTTACTATTAAAAAAATTTGAATAAAGACGACAAAACGACTAAATTATGCTGTTTGTTACAATATCATGAATTTTTAACAACATTTTCGGAATTAATTGTGTAGTACTTATAAAGTGTCCAGTACTTGTTCTATTTATAAAAATACAAACATATATTGCACTACTTACCGAATTTACAGACATATAATTAAACAATCCATATTATTGTAGGCAATAGACAATTGTCACACAATTGGATTGGGAACAGAGATCAAACAATTTTAATAATTATTATTATGTGTAGAATTATAACGTCCTCAAAAAAATTGTAATTAAGTAAGATTGGATTGCAAGTTATCAATCTCCCGGATGACTGCGACCGCCGACATATTGTTGAACACCCCTTTGCTGTCTTACTTTATGTGCACGCACGCAATGTTGTATTATGTTTGGTTTACAATAAGTTTATTACATATGATGATTTTTAAGCCTGACAAGTAATATCGACAACGCAATTAACTAAAAAATTGTAATGCTCTCTCCGGCCGAAACAATCTAACAGTGAGATTAAATATTTTACGCCTAACATTCTTTTGTTAATATGTGAATTAGCAAAACAACATTCACTGTAGTGTCGTAAATTTGATGGCAATCTGGAGTAATGGTCTATATTCGTTAATGATCGGCAAGCCAAAATTTTACGCATTCCAAACTACCTTGGAACAAAAGTTTTTCTGATCTCGCTCTGACAAAGAATGTTAAAAGTAATGTGCGCATGTTAATGATTCTTGTATACCGAGTTATGTTTGCTTTCTCAATACAAGACATTGCTTACATGACCTTGTTAACACAGAAAACCAAAAACTGCTCGATCTGCTCGAGCATTGAAGAAAAGAGAACCAAAGGTGCAAGAGAACACCAAAACGGCAATATTCATTCGGGGAAGTCAAACAAGTCAAATAGTAAATGCTGCTCTAGCTGACCTTGTAAGTAGCAAACCAATGGATCTGATAGGGATCTGTACTGGTAGATCTGTAGGCTTTTCTCTATGCGATTTCTCTTGATCTATTGATTCGGTGGCCTCGTTATTATTTTATAATGACTTTTTCTTTTAATTTTGATCAAATTCTTGCCAATACGATAGTGCGCATTAAAGAAGCCAAATGCGATGATGTTTAGTAAGAAAAATGATATACATCCATTTGATGACGAAACACCGCTACAGTTTTTCTGCCAGAAGAATGACGCTTCACTGTTTGTTATTGGAATGCATTCGAAAAAGAGACCACATAATCTTGTATTTGTTAGAATGTTTGATGGGCAAGTGCTGGATATGGTTGAAATTGGAATCGAAAAGTCCGTATCGTTGAAAGATATCAAAGTAAGTTGTGTATGATCGCGCGCATGAAGTAATCATCATTCAATCAATCGACAGTGTTTTTCTTTCTTCTTTACTTTCAACTCATTTCCTTTTGTTTAGACATCAAAATGTCAAGTCGGAGTGAGACCGTTATTTCTCTTTAACGGAGAGATCTTTGACAACTCTATAAACCACAAAATGTTGAAGAACATGCTTCTCGATTTCTTCCGTGGCCAGTCAACCGATTCTATAAGTCCCACCGGACTTGAACATGTCATATCGGTCAGTGCTGATTCGAGCGGAAAGGTATATTTTAGAGTTTATATTGTAAAGCTGAACAAGTCGGGACAACGGACGCCACGCGTGGAACTAGAAGATATGGGTCCGTCGTTTGATTTTGTCATCAGAAGGACAAAGTTTGCTAAAGAAGAAGTGTACAAAAAGGCGACTCGAATACCGAAACAGTTAAAAGTAAGTATTGAATGGTATTGGGATAACCGCTTTGTATGATGACGGCGACCGTAATGTTGAGGAGATCACGTTACAAGTAACAATGCTTGTTTTCAACTAATATACGTTCTACCTGTTTCAATAGCCCAAGAAAGTTAAGAACGTCGATGTTAATGATATGGGTGATAAAATAGCCAAGATTCATCTTGGAAAGCAAAACTTTGACAGCATCCAAACTCGAAAAGTAAAGGCGTTGAAAAAGAGAGACATTGACACAGCGACGGAGGGTGAATCAAAAGAGGAGAAAGAGAAAATGCGTAAAAAAGTAAGAATTGTTGGATAATCGAGCAAGTTGACTCGGTCAAGTCTCTGGTTGGACAATTTAGTAGCCTATAAATCACACGTATGTATTTGGATGTAGCATTTTTGTCGTTGCCGATGAGCTGTATTTTTGACCACACTTAATATGGCCTCCTTACTAGATAGAGATGTAATGTACTGGCCTTGCTATTTGCGGAGGATGACTTCTTTCTTGCGATTGTTGTCATCGATTAATCATAGAATCATCTTACATGAATGGTATTTGGTCGAGCTACCTACGCTACAGTGATCAATGTTAACATGTAATTGAGTTACTTTAATGTATAAAATAACTTATGGTATCACCAACCCCGATAAGTATGTTTTGTTATTTAAGAGAGTAGTTTTCTACCCGCCGCCCTCTTTTGAATGAATGCTCATCATCCATCTGAAGCATCTGACGGGCCCTGACATTCATTGGCAGTATTTGCCGGAAGAAATTACGAAATCCCACTTCCAAGTTGATATCGTTATTAACTTAGCGATGCATCTAATACTGTCAAGGTTTTTAGGTCTCCTTCCTGTTAGTACGTTGACAACCATGGAGTGAAGCATGACATAGTGCGTAAGGAGAGGTGTAAAATTTATTATTCTGACGTCATTGTTCCAATTGCAAAATAGCTGTCGTTCAATTATCATATTAATATCCAATATATTGCAAACTATATTGATCGAGTCATACTCTTACCCGCCCGTTCAAGACAGAATACTACAGATGCGTAAATGGCCATCAACCCAAGTGGTCATGGTTTCTTGACATATTGTTTGCGATGTATAATACATATCGTTATCGTGATATCTCCAAGTGGTATACTGATGATCAACACATAGATATCTCTTAATCAAGTCTCTTCAGAGCAATTCGTGTGCGTGGATCTAAAACACAAGGCGAGGATGGTAATTCCGATATACATGATCATGATCAACAACAGGACTTGATTGTTTCTCTGATTTATCCTTATCTAATAAAAATATAAATTTCGAGTTTGAACTCATGGTTTTACCTTGATGCAGTCAGGTTGATGGCCGTGATTATAATTACGTATAAATTTCTTCGAGACGTTACTCACAATATGTCTTTTAAGATAGATATTTTTACATAAAAAGCGCTTCTACGTACCCGATATTAAAATTTATGCTCATTTTTGTATAAGTTATTCGCGATAAAGTACGTTCAAATATCGTTATTATTATTTTATTGCAGTGATTATAAACATTATTATGATAATAAAATAATAGATTTTCGAGTAAATGGCTGCAAAAGAAAACCCACCCTCTATATGACTGGAAAAAAAATTTTAATATGTCAATTGACCGCTCTTGCAAACTTCGTTTGCTTTATTACAAGTGCATCTCGATATAAGGACACTGCTATTATACGACAGAAATTGTAGAAAAGAAATCTATGCTGCTCAGTTGCCGTATACATATATAATTTAAATTCGCGATATAAGGACGAACTCGACATTACGAGCGTGTCGTTAGACCGAGACTCACGTGTATGATATCGACATTTACCAAATCGACACTCCAAAAGCGAGAATGGAGGCTTTGTGTTGTATGTTGGAAATTTTACTAAAAAAAGCGTAACAAACAAGTTAGTGAATTTTATGTGACGAATACCGCGGTGAATATTGTATTAGTATTAATAACACGTCAATCGTTCTAGTTCGTAATCTACTTCTACCCTTCCTTTTTGTTATATAAGATGGTCATAATTGAATAACAGACTTGATCAGTTTGGACAAAGCGGATTCTAACTTGTCATTTTGAGAGTTTAAATATTCGGAAAAAGAGTTGATTCTAACTTTCCATGTCTTTTGAATTTGAAAGGTGAGTGACAAACAAACTTGTAATTATAACCAGGTTGATAAGTTTCCTGCTGAGATTCTTATAAAAGAATTTGGAATTAGCAGATAGACTTTGTGGTGTGGGACTTATTATATTAAATGTTTTGCTTTTTACAACTGATAGTCATAAGTCAGTGACACAAAAAGACTTTTCTAAGTAACATATGGTAATAAGAATGTTTAACCAAAATTTGCATAAGTAAATAAAAGATAGAATCAACAACCGTAATATACTGTTTGTCACAGATGACACACTATGTTACACTGCACAACTGTGTCACATTTATTAAATCATTCGCTGGCTGCTTACGTCTACTAGCAATGACAATGTCTGAAACATCTTATAAAAAATGGCTAGAGTCAAGCATTCAAGAAGGTTCAATCTATTGCTGTCCAGAAAATGGCATAAGGCTAGACACTTTACCTATTGGCAATGGAGCATTTGGAGTCGTATACAAGGCAACGATAAAGAAGAGCATTGGAAACATCGCCAAGAACATTTTGGGCAGAAAGTCTACCATTTTCTCAGACACTACTGTTGCAGTGAAAGTTTTGATTTATCAACATGGAGATTGTGAAGAAGATTTGCATCAATCATTTGTCAAAGAGGTAGCCTATTATCATTCGACATGCATTATTTCGTACTTGGACTAATTTTGAGTGGATACCATACGTTAGCTAAAACACCATCAGGAAGCGAACAACCACTCTAACATTATTCGTTTTTTGGGTTTATACAAAGGTATGTTGACAAAGGTAATCTGTTTCATATTATTACAAGGAATGGCTTTTTAATCGCTATCGTATTTCAACACATACAGACAAACAAGAACATTATCATATGATGTTTGAACTGGCTGATGGTGGAAGCTTGCGTGAACATTTAAGGAAACACTTTGAAAGCTTAACTTGGGAAGACAAATACAAACTGGGCTTAGGTATTACCAGTGGACTGAAACATTTACATGACCTTGACATTATTCACAAAGATTTGGTATATTATCGCATGTCTCGATTGTGTCTTTTAAACTCACTTTTTCTTAAACTGACGCATACGTTTGTTTCCTAGTCATCGAGTAATATCCTTATCAAATCAGGCGTTGCAAAGTTAACTGATTTCGGTTTATCGAGTGTGTTGAAACAAGCAATGTCCAAATC
>CAJVPJ010001404.1:0-10042 GCA_910592205.1 Paraglomus occultum | reverse complement strand
TTTAAAAATATATAAGATTTAAAGATAAAATCAATAAAATTAAAAAAAAAATAAATTTTAAAAATTTAAAAAATAACAATAATAATAATAATAAAAATAACTCAAAGCTTCAACTATAATTAAAGAAGAACTTTTGCTAGGCACAATCTAATAGGTAGCTCTATTAATCCTTTTTTCAAAGCTTTGGACATTGCTCAAACAGAGAACAGAAGGTATTTATTGATAATATATTATATTTAGTAATAATAATATATTTTTAAAGTTTGGTTTAAAAATTATTTAGGTTAGTTTGAGAAGTGAATAGTTTATGTTATCAAGTTTATGCTTTAGAAGAAAGGTAGAAGAGCAATAGGAGATTATTGTTGAGAATATTATAAGAAATTAGATAAGAAATACGAAGTATAAAAGATTGTTAAAAGAGAGAAATAGGTTGTAAGCTCGATTATTGAATTTAGAAAATGAAGTTAGAAAAAGGAGAAGAAATAATGATAATAATAATAATAATGGAGAAAGTAGTATTAGTAGAGAAAAGATAGTAGAGTTTGAGTTTTTCGGAAGGAAATAAATATAATAAAAAAATTAAATAAAAAAAAATAAAATTTTTGTTGTTAAACTAAATTCTGGTTCTAAATATAATAAATATTAAATAAAAATAAAGTGATAATAAAAATAAAAAATAAAATAAAAATAAATAAAGAATTAATAAATTTGGATCTTATAATTTCATAGTGAGCTAAAAGATAAAGATCTTTTATAAATTACAATATGTAGTAAAAATTTTGAATTCTAAGACTTTTTTTGTTTTCTGCATAAAGCAAGACGAACAGAAAACAAAATAGTATCAATTACATTCGAATAGACTAGAGCTTGCAAAAGGCTTTTACTACTCATAATTTTATACTGTTAACAATTATATATAGTTTCTAAAATTCAGATTAACAAATATACTAATAAGTCATAACACTTGTTATTTACAGTTATAGCTACTACATATTTTGTTAACTAAGAAAAAGAAAATAAACTAATATTAAAATAATTAAAAAAAATAAAATAAAATAAAAATAAAATAAAATAAAAATAATATTTGATAAAAATTAATGATGAAGAAGGATTTGAGTAAGAGAGATGAAAAAAGGTAAAGAGAGAGTAAAGTTATTAAGAAAGAGAGGTAGAGATATTAAGCAAAGAGTTTTTGTCATTAAATTTAAGAGTATAAGAGAAGAAAGAAAAATATTGTTTTTAATAAAAGAGGTTATAGTAGAGAGATTAAATTTTTAGAAATGCAAAAATATGTTGTAGATGTTGTAGTATTTTCTAAGTAATTAAAAATATTAATTTGTAATTTCTATTTTCAAAATTTTATTAGGTCCTTACACCTACATGTTTGGCTCTTGGAAAACTCTTTATCAGCAGGGTATTTATTCTCCTGTAGGGTTGCAGTAAGCTGTGAGCTATAGTTATGTCCTTACACTTATCTAAATTAGCTTGTAAGATATACTTTATCAGCAGAGCATTATTTCTTCTATGGAGTTGCAATAAGCTGTGAGCTATAGTAGAGTCCTTACACCTATTTAATTTGGCTTATAGGATACTCTTTACATCTGAGAATTCTTATTATCTAGATATGTTTCATCTAGATATTATAGAGAGTCTGTTTCTAAAAAAAATTAAATCTAAAATTTTTTATTAATGTGTATGTAGTTGAACTTTCCAAGTATTAATGTTCAAAGATACTTGATTAAATCTTCCTAACTTGATAAATTAAATTAAAATTTTACTATGTTTTTAAGAGGTAATAACATAAAAACTACTAGTCATATCTTGTTCAGAATTGACAAACTGTAAGTCTTTTTATGTAATAGCCTTTTGCAAAGGGTGAAGATATTCTCACTATTAGCTTACTTTTGCTTAGAAGTAGCAAACTATTCTTAATAAATCTATAATAATCTTTAAGGCTTTTAAAATAGAATAAAGCTAGCTAACATATTTTTGTTCAGCTATTCAACCACACACTCTTCCCGTAGATCATTTTGACCAAATTTGGAGCTAAGAGAAAACTAAGTTAACTCAGAAAACTCATTAAGAAACAGTACTTAGAATACTAAGCAAAAAGAAAGAAGACTAAAAAGTACATATATTGTACTAGAAGAACAAAAGAAAAACAACCTGATAGTCCTCACTAGAACTAAAAACAGAAAACTTCGATGGAAAAATTTTTTATCGTAGTTTTTTGGGGATTTGAAAATACCCTGAATTGTAGATCAGTTATTGTAACACAAACACGTGGAAAACGGTATAAACAAACAAACGTGATTTGAGAACTAACAAGACGTGTCACGTGTCAACCAATAGAAAGAAAGTATACGTAACAGAAACCGGAAAAAACATAGGCAAACAGGAAAAAACCCAGGGAATTTGGTCAAAAAGACAAAGTCATTCTAAGAAACACATCAAAGATAGAAGTAACCTAGATTACAAAATAAGCCGAAGAATAGGATGTGGAATACAGAAAGTTCTAAATACTTTATTAAGAAAATAATCAAAGAGTATGGTAAAGAAATCGCTCAAGAAGGTAGTGTATCGGCGTTAGGACTAGAAGATCATTTAGATAAAATGGTAGCAAAGGCAATGAACGTCGATAAGAACATCATTACTCTAGCAAGACAGTGGCGAGTTGTATTAGAAAGAGCTGCTTTCACAGAAGGAATAGACAAAATTAAAGAAGTTTTAGGAAGAGAGCAAGAAGTAGCAACTACGCAACCGGAAAAATTAAACAAAACAACACAGGAAATAGAAATGGGAACCGAAGAGGCACTAATTACAGAAGCTGAAAGAGATAAAGAAATAGAATCACATGGAAATATTAGACAGATTTTTCAACACCAAGAAAAAGTAAATAGCAATGAAAGAGTAGCAGATAGAACCAAAGTATCAGAAATTATGAAAGATATCCAATTAGTAGAAAATAGTATAGAAATACGTCCATGCAAAAATGAAATAGAAGACAGATTAGAAATTCATCCATGCAAAAATGAGATTGAAAACAGGTTAGAGCAACTAGTAGAAATAGGAAAGTCAAGAAGCGGCGACACATCTTTAGACTGTAGTGTATGGGCACCTAAGCCAGAAGCGTGTAAAGACAAAGGAGAAGTTAAGGCAAAAGTGGCAGCAGTCAAGATCTTAGGAGATAATGCAGAACAAAGAGAAAAATCAATTAGATGGTCTCTAAGAGGAAACAAACATATCAAAGCAATCCAAGAAAAGTTCGTAAATGGCAACCAATGGTGCATCATATACTTTGACTGCAAAGGAGGTTACGAAGAAGCTAAAGCAAAGTTGGAAAAAAAGAAGGACGAATTTGACCAACTAAACCTGATACTAGAAGAGAAGACTGAAAAGGAGAATCTAAAGGGAAAAAAAGTACCACAAAATGAAAAGAAAATGAAAGAAACAAGAGAGACCCAGGCGAGGCATGAGCTTAAAGAAATACAAAAGAAAAGGGCAACGCTATATAACCAAACTGAAAAAGGTGAGAGCTCAACGAACGACATAAGCAGAAAAAGAAAAGAGGTACTACCCGATCGAGTAGAAGAAGAAGAGACAGTACCAATTAAAGATAAAGGAAAAAGAAGGATGTATGAGTCAGAAACTCTTCTTGAAGAAAAAGAAACCTCTAGTAAAAGTAGCGATCGAGATAACGAATGGAAACCTTATCCAAGAATTGAAGAAACTATTACTGTGTGGGATATACCTCATTACATATCAAGGTCACAAGTTTTTTTCGCAATTAAACACTTAGGACGCATTAAAAATATTGAAATGATCAGAGAAAACTCTGGTAAAACAAGAGCTGAGGTATCTTTCGAAGAAGGAAGCAGCTTTGTACAAGGAATAGAAACATGGGTAATTCCTCTCACAAATGATCTCCTAGTACGTATAACACCAGGAACAAACAGAAAGGAGATATTAGAAAACAGAAAACAATTTATAGCAAAGCTATTTAATATCCCACAAAATATCAATGAAGTATTACTGCTGAGACAACTGAAACATACTGGCGCAAAAGCAGTTCATGTTTTCAAAAACTCAAATGGAAACAACAAGGGTTACGCTTTAGTATCATTCAGAAACTAGTGGGAAAAGTCTCAAGCACAGAAATATATGGTCAAGTATTACGACACAAGACTCTTCTGGGAGACCCATAACGCAAAACCCTGTGAAATACTCGATTCCGAAGAAAAATACAAGCAAGAACAGTATACTCAGGACTTAAATACAAGAGGCTTTAAGAGAAGAGAACCAACCTCGAATAAGTCACCTAGCCTTTACAGAAGTAAAAAGAAAATTACAAGGGAAAAAGTTAAATCAGAAGACAAGGTATATGCAAGAGTTGAAAAACGAAGCAAACCTAACACAAAAGAAGCAAAAGAAAAAACACAAAAAAAAAATAGGCAGGAAGAATCCTTTTCCTATATGGCACAGCGTATTCAAGCTCTTGAAAGAAAATTAAGTAGCTTCGAAAGTAATTGGGGACCAGAAGCCCCAAATCGCTCCTAATACTAGCCAAAGTTGAACTAATAAAAGCTCTAGTCAATCAAGAAGGAAAACTTGAAAGACAAATGAGAGCAGAAACAAGTACAAACCAAGATAAGGAAAAGTACAGAAAAGGCACAGAGAGAGGAGAAGGAAGAGGAAGATTATGCGACGAGAACAGAGACAGAAGGGAAAAACAAGAAAGTATAAAAATAGGTGCACATAATATTAATGGAACTAAAGAGGATAATACAAAGGTAGAATTGTTAGCAGAGTATGGTAAGTCAGAAGGATATAATATAATTGGAATAGTAGAAACTAACATAGGTGAACAAGAAGGCAAATGGATAAATACAAAAGAATATGGTTATTCAAGCTTTTGGACAGAAACAGAAAAAGGAAAGCATAAGGGATCAGGAATTGGGCTACTAGTCGACCAAAATTGGTTGAGAAATATGGGAGTTTGCAAAAGGTTCAGCCCATATTTGCTCAAGGCCGAATTCTTTTTCAGAAAAGTAGTCTTTCAAGTTTGGATAGTTTACTTACCACCAAAGAACGAAGAGGTAACAAAAAAAGTACACAAGATACTTATAGAAGAAATTACTAAGAACAGGAAAAATACAATATATACGATCTTAGGAGATTTCAATACGGTATTAAATGAAAGACTAGACATGAGTAGTAAAGGAAAGAGAAATGCAGATACTGGCACGAGAATTACAAAATGGTTAAAAAATACTGATCATATAGAAACCTTCCGATTCTGTAACCCAGAGCTGATTAAATACTCTTGGTCAAATGGTAATGTATCAACTAGAATAGATCATATCTGGACAACACTGGATATGAGGAGTCTTATCCTAGATAGTAATATAGAACAAATGGAAACAGTAACGGATAGTGATCATGGAATAGTCTGGTTACAACTAGATAGTACAGGTATTTTAGAAAAGAATAAGCAGAGAAGTAAGAAGGGACAAAAGGAAACAAGAAGACTATACCAATACCACAAAGCAACGGAAGAAGATTGGAATAATTACAGCCAAGAAGTAGAAAAAATTATCCGAAATGCAGAAAAAAGAAAAAGAAAGGAAGAAAACCAAAGAGAAATAGAGCTTGAAACGGATATTAACGAAGAATGGGAGCTTATAGCCAAGGCAATTCAAGCAGCAGCAAGCAAACATATTCCTTCGACAAAGACACAAAACTCGAAAAGTCAAATCAGAAAAGAAGCTACGAAATCACTAACATATAGTAGAGCCAAAGTCCTAGGAAGAATTTTCAGAAAAGGATCTAAGGACTTAGGACAAAGTATAGACGGACTTGAGAGAGCAATTCTTAATGCACGAATAGAGCACCTCAATACAGAATACAAGACTAATATCCCACGCTTACCAGAATCCTGGAACAAAGAATACTGTATTGAAATCAAAGAGTGGTGGAATGTTCTAAAAGAAAAAGCTCGAAAGGAAATGCAAGCTGCAAAAGAAAAAGAGATAAAAGAAAAAATCGAAGAAAGATTTGCATTAATGCCTAAAAACCAAAAGCAAATGTTAAACAAATTGCTTGAGCGCCCTCACAACAAGATCATTGTTGATAGAGTTTTAGTCCAAGGCAAAAATAAGTTCGAAAGCAAAAAGCTAGTCACAGAGAGCGATGATATCAAAAGAGAAGTAGAAAGGCATTTCAAAGAACAATTCAGGAAGCGTAAACATCAATTCGAGCAAATAGATTTAGAATAGGCCAATATCTATAAAGAACAAGAGAGAATCAATGAAGTTTGGTACATGGGAGTCATGGATAAAATATCAGAAGAAGAATGGTCAGAAGTCACAAATATGCTAAAAGAAGATACAGCACCTGGTATCTCAGGCATTGGCTACAGACTTATCAAAAAAGTAAGCTCTAAGACAAAAGAACACTTAATAAAATTTGCAAACAAAGTAGTCTACGAAGGAAGATTTCCTAAGAAATGGAAGCTAGGGCAAATATACCTAATTCCGAAGAGTACAGATTGGGAATTTAACTTAGCTAGTACTAGACCGATAATGTTACTTGAGACTTTCAGAAAACTCGTAGTCAGAATAGTTCAAAAAAGACTAAGCAAAGTTTTCGTTGAAAAGCAAATTTTGAAAGGAGCTAACTTTGCAGGACTACCTAATGAGAGCACCATGGCACCTATACATATCTTAAATAATGTTATCGAAGATGCAATCCAAAAAGAAAAAGAGCTTTGGATAGCCTTCCAGGATATGCGAAAAGCCTTCGACTCTGTGAGCATGCATGCTTTAGAGCTTTCTATGAGGCGAATCAAACTTCCTGAAAACTTAATCACTTTCATTAAGCAATTATATCAAGATCGTAAAATAAGAGTGATAACAGATGAAGGCCCTACAGATTTCTTCGTAGCGGGGGATGGAATAGACCAAGGCGAAGTAATCTCTCCACTAATGTGGAAAATATTTTATGATCCATTACTAGTAAGGATACAGCAGCTAGGAATTGGGTACCAAATGGAGCTACAGTGGCCAATAGATATTGAAAAACGAGCATACAAAACTGAAAAAGCAATGATTTCAGCACTAGCATATGCAGATGACACTACATGGGTAGCAGAGTCTAGGCATGCATTGCAAGAAATTATACAAGTATCAAACGGCTTTTTCTTACTGAACGATATTGAGATAAATGGGGCAAAGTCTGAAGCAATTGCTTGGAGACCTCACAAGCAAGGAAAAGAAGATGAATACATACAAATCGGAACACCTCCAAGCCAAATTAAAGTTAAAGAACCAGAAGAAAGTATAAGGTTCCTCGATATTTGGATAAGCCTAAGGAAACAAGAGAGAACAAGTATTTTACGTTGCAAAAAAGAAGTGGGAAGACTAATTTGCATACTAAAATACAAAAAACTCTCAGCTAGCCAGATAATATATATAAACAACATGGTACTACTCCAAAAGCTCGAATATCTGCTAGCAAACATCTGTCTAAAGAAAAAATTATGTGATGCGATACATCAGCCTATGCTTAGACTAATCAAGTGGAAATTGGAACTTCCATCCACATGTGCGAATGCAACTCTATGGCATAGAGACATATTTGGAGTGGTAAGCTTATGGCAAAAACATATAGAGCACCATATATCAGAGCTCTTTGTACGATTGAATACAAACGGTATCCTAGGCACAACCACATTAATGAGACTTAAACAGTCACAATTAGATATGAATATGCCAGAATGTATACTTACTGCAGAAAACATGAACTGGAAAAAAACTAAGCATAGAAATCTAGGTACTACAATAATGCAACAGGCAAAAAAATTTGGTCTAAGCATCGCAAAAAATGACTTCACAGCAGGATGGAACCTGATTAACGTGCAAGAAGTTGAAAATTGTCTTATTAGTAATATACTTAATAAATGCAATATAAAAGAAGCACAAGAAGGTATAAGCAAGCTAAACTTATGGCACGTAAATCAGCTATTAGATAATGAACAAGAGAGAATGATTACTTGGAGACAACTCAAAATAAGAGAAGGAAAAAGACATATCGGAAGAAAAGCAAAGTGGTTCCAAACCTTAGAAGATGAAGTTTTAGCAGACAAGAAAACAAAAGAAGTAAAGGAGGAGTACCGCAAAAGAAGAGGATTCCAAGTACAAGAAACTGAAAAGAAAATCTCGTCAGACAAAAGAAAAAAGGAATGGGTACTTATAAAAGGTAAAGAGAGCAATGAAAACGAAATTGGTCGTATTATCAGAAAAGAAAAGAAGCTTGTAGAAGTAGAGATCTGGGAAGAAGATCACGAAAACTTACATAAAGAAGGTGATCAACAAGAGATATATAAGGAAGGAATTAGACTGAAGAAAAATAGCCAAAAACAAAGGGTAGCGTTAAAAGAAGTCCACAACATCTCAAATTTCATACGAAAGAAAGATAATACACCAGAAGTAGTATTCAACAAGAAGTACCTAGGAAAAATTAGAAAAGAGACCCAAAAAAGCAAGGTAGAGGAGTTTAAGAGGTTCAAGAATTTAGAGCGTATTGAAGTAGAAAATAGCTGGGAGGCAGAGCTAATTAACCAAGTTATTCAAGATACGAGAGTCAGAGCAGCACTAAAAGAAAGACTAGAAGCAAATAGAGAAGAAAAAGAAATAGTATTTTATACAGATAGCTCACTCGGGAGTGAAGATATCAGAAACAAAATAAGGATGGGATTTAGCGTAGTTCAAATAGATAGCTCAAATAGTATAGTCTTTAGTTATAAGGGAAGGATAGAAAACTGGTTCTCATCTACTCGTGCAGAGCTAGTAGCTTGTCTAGTAGCAGTTTTGTTAGTTCCGGATAGATGCAAAGTAGAAATAAGAACAGATAGTACATGTGCAATTTTCGCAATCGAAAAGTGTCGTAAGAATGAGAAAACACGTGAGTAGTTAAAGTACAAGAACAATAACATTCTGCGTGCAATCAAAAAAGTCTGCAAAAGCAAATCAGTTCAGCTAACACTGACAAAAGTCAAGAGTCATTCAGGTGATACTTATAATGATTATGCAGACAGGCTCGCAAAGAAAGGAATATATGAAGCAAACTGTATGGAACTGAATAACATCAGTAACAATAACATAAAATATATTCCTGAGTGGAAAGAGCTAAGCTTGGAAACTCCGCTAAGAGCTTTCATTAAAAAAGCGGTTCAAACAACCTACAAAGCAGAATGGACCTGGCTAAGAAAGAAAAACGACACAGAACATCAAACAAGAATTCAAAAACAGGATTGGAAAGCTTTCAGGGGTATATTAGAAAGCTGCCGTAAACAATACCAAAACCCTGAAGTAAACCACTTACGATTGTTCAAAATCAAATGCATCGAAAATCTTCTCCCAACGGTAGAAACTTTAAACCATAGAAAGCCACAATTATACAAGGACAGCCTATGCAAAAGATGCTTAAAAGAAAAAGAAACGATTGGACATCTAGTCAACTGTGAAAAAACACATCAAGCACTGGAAAAAATTGAAGACGAAGCATGGAAACGGCTCTATGAAGATAAAAGAAAGGAAGAAAGTTGGGATCTAAGGAGTATACGCCAAGTATTCCAATACGAATCGAAGACAAAACAGCAAAAGAGAAAAGAATGGTTAAGGGGTATACTTTGCGAAGAAGAAGCCGAAAGGATCAAAAATATTACCGGTACGGAAAGTATGACGACTAAATTCTGGAGCATGTTTTGGCATATCTGGATAGAATTGGTGTATAAAGAAATTTGGAAAAATCGATGCAAAGATATGGAAGCCTGGGAGAAAAAGGAAAAAATCTCCAAAAAGGAAAAATACGCATAAAAAGAAAAAGGAAAAAAGGGGGTTTTTTTTAAACTTGAGGACCAAAAAAAAGTCAAAATGGCGCCTTGAAAGGGGCGATCTTCTGTACCACGCTGAAACCCTTTTTTTCGGGGCCCCCCCCCCCCCCCCCAAATCCCCATTTTCGTTCCCGAACTATCGCATCAGCT
>CAJVPJ010001403.1:0-10058 GCA_910592205.1 Paraglomus occultum | reverse complement strand
TCGAAAAAATAGATTTTTCATATGTTTTACTAATTGATCGGCAAAAATTACGTAGACTTTTGTCCAGTGAGTGTATAACGAGCGCCCCAATATCTTGACATGGACTGCTAACCAAGTCACATTATCATTATAATTATTGTGCAACTATTGTCCGACATTAAACGTATCAAAGCAAATTTGTTGATCAAACAAGTTGTCGCCTTACTATTATTACATGGGAAAGAATACTTTCACCAAACTCTAACTTGTACATAGTCCTCTATTGTCAGCGTGCAACATACCAAAGAAGAGAACGGTATCATTAACAACAACCTATGAATACGTAGTAAATCTTATAGCACGTTTTGTTATCTGATCTTTGATTTTGGTTCATTATGTCATGTAATACCACTTGAACAGTTACCCATCCGACTTATATAATTTAATATTTTAAATCGATTAGACCTGAGTGAGAAGTTTATGAAACATGTAAACTTGCGCCGAGTAACCCGATTTGTCACCTGCAAATCTTATTCACTCGGGTCGGGCCATTCAAGTAATTTTACCCATCATTTGCAAAATCGTGCTTTGTAAAATCGGGCACGTTTGGTATGCGTAAATGCATATTAGACCCTTTTTGTTTACTTACGTCTTCCAAAAACGGCAATAATATTTATATTTATCCAACTAATATGTTACAGTGTAATAATAATATGCACAGTTCTAAACCTGTTTGATTGACAGCGGATTGTCTATCAACGACGATTCCTTTTGTGCATGCTCTTTTTTTTTTTTCTTTTTCAAACAATCGATTTTTTTTTAACTTTTAATTAAAACCTGTAGTATTGATAGAAACGTATGGTATAGTATAGCTGATTGTACAACAGTCAGCCGGTCAGATCAGATCAACATCGTCGACTAATTATAGCCACTTCCGTTATTACTATCTATATTTGTACCGAGTAATGACAAATGATCCGTACAATATGTCTTTTTAAATTTAAGGATCCTTGTTTCAATAAACGAATACTTGTGACATCAACTGTGCAGATAACCCGTAGAAGACTTGGCGAATCCGCTCATGTGCTCTTTCTTTAATATCGTGGTATACCAACCAGCGTAGTGTATAAAACTCATATGCAAGAACCTGTTTCATTCATAATCATTTGTAAATAATTAAACTCGAAGCATGTGTCACGGCAAAAGTTACACGATAAACCCGTAAAGCAAAATCCACCGATAATTTCGATAATTGATAAGTACAAGTTGAGGAGGTTTAAAATATAGAGAAAACGAACAAAATAGTTACATTCTATACAACAGATGGTTAACCAACTTGCTTGATTATTAATTAAGACACAGGGCAGCGGGCGGGCAAACCACACACATGGCAGCAACTATAAGTAATTGCATAGCACAATTAATGTATTATTAACATCTATTCTGCTAATTGCCCATCATCGAGTTCTCGGCGCTGTAAAAGAAACGAGAGTCACAATTTAACCAACAATTACACTGTAAAGCTATTGTCATGTTTTAACTAACAATTGCACTGTAAATGATGGTTATATTTTAAACTAACAGTTGCATTGTAAAACTATGTGTTTATTTTTCTTTCTTTTCTTGTTTTACCATTTTATTTTGGAAAAAAAGTTTGCAGCTCTCATTATTACTAATTTAGTATAATAAGGATTTATTTAGCACAAATACATATACAGACATATTACCGACCGATGAGCGGCAGTCGTTCGGTTTGATTTCATTCAATATACCCAATAGAGAGGTGATATTCGTCTAATCTTAGCTCATACTTCCAAATCATTTACGGTAACATGCTTTCTCCGTTTTGGCTTTTATGGGTAAGTTTATGAGCTTTGCGTAACGTTTAGTTATATAAATTGCTCCAGCATCAGTTCGAATAACGACATTATTTTCTGAATTACCGTTTTAAACAAAGATGAGAGTAACCGTCGCACGAAGAGCAATAGCAAGTCCACTTCTTTTGTTTGTTTTTTTCACTTTGATAGTGTACGTCGCACAGAGACCAACTCACTCGTCAAGACTACACAAAAGAGATCCGTAAGTTGTTATTGAATGGTAAAGCGGTAATTAGCGACATTCATTGCAACAAAAAGAAAGTATTTACTAACAATATCTAATGCTAATTACATCTAGTGGGACGCCAGGATACCATGCATCACAATGTGGAGATAGCTGCCCGTAAGTAACAATACCCGCACGTTTGCTTGGTTATTTTGTCAAAAACAAAACAACAAAACCAATACTCATACATGTTATGTTGGTTTACATAGTCGAAGTACAACAGTGGTTGTCGTGACTGCAAAAACAACGCCTACATCTATCCCAGGATTTGATAGCACAGCTATGAGAGCGAGAGGAGAAGTGTGGATGGTTGCCTTGCTCATGGTTGCGTCTTTCTTTACATTTTTCCTGTAATAATCATTAACCATTTGGATTGGAATCAATAACTCTTACTATAATGAGAGTTTCAAACTTACAAGAACATTAATCCTCGATAGACATTTTTATGTCATTTATAATATTAATTGGGCCTGCATTACCAGATATTACTTATCGAAAGTTGCATTAATAGATGAGTCCAAAAAGTTACAATTTAAATAGTATGTGAAAGTTGGTAATGAACATTTATTGTGTGGTTATTTGAAGATAATTTAATAATTATTTGAAACTATAAATAATACGTAAATGAATAAATTTACATAATTTTGCGAGTGA
The DNA here is from genome assembly GCA_910592205.1 of Paraglomus occultum. Lineage (NCBI taxonomy): Eukaryota > Fungi > Glomeromycota > Glomeromycetes > Paraglomerales > Paraglomeraceae > Paraglomus > Paraglomus occultum. The sequence continues at coordinate 7,322 of CAJVPJ010001403.1, read as the reverse complement.
CTTGTATTATTCAAAAATAGATTTGACGACATGTTTATAAATAACAGAGCCTTAATACAATACTGCTTTATTATTTGAGTAATTACGCCAGCGTTATAAACAGATATCGCTCAATGCAATATGATGCGCGCGCATTGTCTCAGATAGTAGCATACAGTCAAACCTCTTTATACCGATAGACACGAGTGAGATTCAGCAGAGTATAAGCAATACAATTTAGTATGTCAAAACAAAATTTTACCGGTATAAACCAATTATCGACAAGGAGATTTGATAAATACTCAACTCACATTGAAAATAACAAACCTTATGTAATTCCTTGAAGAAATGGAAATTACCCAAGATTGGATTGACTCTGACGAGCAGAAATAAAGTAAGTTAATAAACGGTTGTCATGGAAAATTTCTCAAAATAACGTAAATTTATTATGTCCACGTCAGAACAGTATATTTGTTAAGGTATAGTATAAACTTGTAATCTATATTGTGTTAAATTGTTTAGTATTAAAATTTTCTGTCTTGATTTGTCTGCTCGGTTCTCAATTAGATGTTGATTTGGATTCTGTAACTTGCCTTATTCAGCTTAGTTTAGTCTCTATTATTATAAGCAAGAAACATTTCGGTTTAGCAGCAAAAGCGCACAAAATGACAGTATTTATTAAAAGTTTGATTAAATCTGACACAAAGTTTATTCAGCCGTTTGCTAGTTTTTTTTTAACGACAATGAGCTGAATTAGTAATTATTAATACTGAAAGATTAATAATAAAAGCCAGAAAAAAGTCTATGTTGACATTAGAGTTAAATTCCAACTCAGTAAATTAATAATAGTAAATAAAATTTTACAATTTTAATAGACTGACTCTACGCATATATTTAAACCCCTCCAAATTGCGCCGGGTGTAATATTTTAAAACTGATAATTGACGTCTTGAAAACTAAAGTTTATCAAGTAAAGAATACGCTTCGTTGATTTATAACATTTAATGATATACTGTATATTGATTAGTTTATAAAGTGCGTAAATTTAATCAGAATTATCCATTAATATCTAATTATGGGCTGTAAAGTCAATACGGAAAATCTTGGATTGATTTGCGAACCAAGTCTTAACTGCAAAGAAAAGACTGACTACATTAATAGAAGCGTTTAACTGACTGGTCTTTTCGTTTTCGAACGACATTACATCAGCCCTTTTTTGTGCACATAGGTTTATAATAAACTTATATTATTATGTCTAATCTCGAAGAATCTAACAAACTTTTGCGCGTACATAACATTAATACCTTAGCAATTGAATACCACCTGGGCAGATGTATGTGAAAAGGAGACAATTTTAAGTTTATACAATAACTTTTTTTGAGAATATAATTAGATAATCCAACATTTAAGATATAAATCTACAGATAATGCTAAAGAACGTAATATAAATTACTGGTTATTTTTAACATTATGTAGTAAACAAAAGTTACATGTACTATTATACTTATATTGTTGTAAAAACATAAATAGAAACTGACTTTTTATTATAGATGGGCTCTCTTCTAATTCCGAGACACTTCATTTGCAATACCTTTATCTATTATGTGGAAAACTATTATCCGAAACTTTGTAAAACGCCAATAGAATTAATGCATGTGTGGAAAAGCTTACTTTGATAAAACCGCTGATACAATAATAACAAGGACACAATTCAAACAGCCGAAAAAGTCTATAGATTAGTGAAATTGGGTGGGGAGACGCAGATTTCGATTACACTGTGATGTGACGCGAGAAGTAAACAAAAAGATATCAATTTGGTAACGAATTTGTAATTCCACAACAATCGGATAATTATAGGGGTGATTACCGTATAAAGTATCCATTACCATGTCATGTCTTTTAATCTTCTCGCTCTCATCATTAGACGCCATTGCATTTTACTTTAAAATGTTGAGTGAATTGGTTTTCTTTGGTGGTAAAAGATAAATTTTGGAGTGTTTTTCGTATATAATGATTGTATACTTTCGCTAATCTGAGGTAAGACCATTGCACAATATAGTAAGTGTTGTAAACTGCGTATATGTGTGTGTATGTGTGTGTATGTGTGTGTATGTGTGTACGTTGTGTATCTGTGTATGTGTGTAAGTTTTAACAAAGAATAACGTAAAAAAAACAAGTGATGATAAAATTTATTTTATTGGACTGTAATGATATGCAGGATCGAGTAAAAACACATGTTTGAAGTCTTGCATCGAGGTCTTCTAAAATTGCCCGACGATGATCTTATCGCTCAAATCGATGGTTGATTGGTACATACACATGCTTCCGGTCAACTTTTTTAACTCTGAATTGTGTGACATTGTATCAAAAATGGAAAGGCCTCAATGGCAAAGCGGGCGTCTTTGTTCTGCCCCCTGTTCTTGGCTTTTTATTGTTAAAGTGTTTTAAGGAATATGTGTAATAAATAGTAAAAGAATTGCTATAAATAAAACTGTGTGCCATTATTGATTACTAATGTGGCAAAGCAATACCAGTTTGAAAATGTCGACATCTTTAACCTTCGACTCGATAATAAGGGATCGACGTCCGGTTGAGAGCGATTAGAGCATGTGAGAAGTGTATTAATAAGACATCGGCGATATAAATAGAAGAAGGCTATGCGAGCATAACATTTTACAGATTGTGTAACTCCTTCTCCATAGTCTCGACATTGACCAAATTTGGTGGCTGTCACTGTATTATCAAAACTGTACATTTCCCCCTTTTTTCTGTGTCGACGTTGTTGACCACCGAGTTGAATTATCGATTATTTATATTAATTACTCTTGCTTACTAAACTTTTACTCATTATCAGCGCACTTTCCCCTGTCTGCAAGAAGAGATACTGCACGCAAAATCAGGAATTTAATCATTGTCTATCAATTAAAATGTATTATTTTTAGCAGGTGACAAGATTTTTATGTAAGATAGGCAGGGAGGGGAATATTTCACATTCACGTATTACGTAACACATGACGGGGAAACTTCTCCTTGCTTCGAATTGAGACACAATACTGGGGTGGTAATGCATCTACTCACTTGTGGTTAGTGCCTAGTATAATGTGGCAGTGAGTGAGTGAAGTGAGCGCAGCCATATATTTCATCACAAGACTGGTTTGTTATTTCTGTCGAACAATAAAATACTTGTGATCCCGCAGTATTTTTGTGATATATATATCAGACGTAGGCTGATACAATTCAACCACTTTTTTGTCAACGAAAAAAAAAAAGTATCATAATGCCAAGACAATTAAACAGACCGCAGATAAGGGAACCACTTATCTTGTTCCTCTTCATTGTCTTCATAATCTTCGCGCTCAAACCACCGACTAACACGGTATCGAAGCTATCTCCGCTCGAGAAAAGAGCCGCTGCGTTGCGTAGAGAGTATGTATTGAGTATTTAGTAAAGAAGAGAATCGTTTTGTTTCTTTGTGAAAAATGATGCTAACCCAATTTTTAACAATAAGTCCCCAGGTGTCGAACTGTGGCAGTTTCTGTCCACCGTCAGAGTGAGTAAATTAACTACTACAATCTCGATAATATGATTCATAGATTGATAATATTATCCATTTTACTGAACAATCTTATCAACCTTTATCTAGTACTACTACTCCTTCACCATCGCCTCAACCAGAACCTAAGCAGACTACATCAGTTACCGCTGGTCCTGGCGAGACTCTTGTTACTACAACTGAAACGAGAACCACAACATTTGTTACTGTCATCCCAGCGACCTCATCCGCAGTCACGTCAACAGAACCTGATGGTTCAGTAACTGTAACTGAAGTCTACGTACCTCCTAGAACAACAACTATGGTTGAAACTGTTACTGGTGTTCGAACATTCGCTACGCCAAATCCGGTGTTGCAGAAGGGAGAGGCTATAAGATTGGGTGGAATAGTATGGACAACAGTGATAGTTGGTTTTGTCTCATTTTTCGTCATTCTTCTTGCTATGTAATGAGTCGATCACAATGGACTTGGACAATTGTCTCTGTAGAGAGATATACAGTTGCGGTCTTCCGTCTTCTTTTGTTTTATTTTTTATTTCGTGTGTAATACTCTATATTGGTAGTAGTGGGTAGCCCTTTTGGAATTGTTTTTGTATAAATATATGTTAAACATACTAGTATTATGATTACATAAAGTTTTAATTCAATAAAAAAAATATATTAATGAGTGCATATTGAACCTTAATTACATGGTCGCTCAAAAAAGATCAATTTCATGTAGTTATTGTTGTTGTTGCTATTGTTATCTGTAAAGCACACCTTACACGGCATCACTTACTTTTTAGTGTGCCGAATGTGGAATGTCTATTTATATAAGTTACACTGCTTGCATTCCTGCACATTGACCATGTTGACCATGGTAAAAACCGGATTACCCTGGCTTGGCCTGAGGGTTATGGCAGTACTAAGTTTAGTTACAGTTTTACTAAAAATAAACCGGTCAGGCATCAAATGAAAAAGATGAGATGGATAATATGAGACTGAAAGCTTGTTTATTTCAAAGTCAATTGATTGGTAAAGAAATTTTCCTGACACGTGAATGCTAAAAATAGTTCTATAGGTTTCCGTATATACAAGTACATTACCTAAAAAATGTACTCTTCCTATCAATGGAAGGTTTGGTTCAATCACAATCGTATCCTTTCATCCCGATTCTTGTTTCAAGTGATGCAATCGACAAACTCAATATCATGTTATCAAAAAGTATAGATGTGCCTGTATCATACTCCACCAATGCAATCTCCCTCACGACTACATTTCACCGATTCCTTAATACACCCTCGCATCTGATCCGATTGAATCAACCCATCGTGAGATCCCAGCATAGTCCGTTTGAAAATCATATGTATACATTTTAGGGAGAGTAGGAGGGGTATGACTAGTTAGATCTGACGCCTGGACTGATGTGGAGCTATTCTCAATGTTTGCCTCAACAATGTTAGGATTTATTGCATCAATATCACTTCTTTTGCAAGATCGGCAGCTGCAGTTACGACTGAAGCAACAGCCAACGGTACCAATATATAATCGTTAACATCCTTCCAGGCAGTAACAGGCTGATTGTCCTCGATTTCCCCAAGTGTTGGATGCTTTGGCCTTGATGTGAATAACCATTGACCGGCGTTAACAAAAGCAAGGATGCAGCTGATCACTACCCATGTCCAGATTGGTTGATCGAAACCATAGCGAGAAGCTACGTAGACGGTTGCAATCAAGTTTAGGGCTTGGAAAGCGACTAGGCGTTTTGTTGCAATGCCTGCTTCGTGAGACAGCAAACGACGTGTTATTGAGTCGTTTAGCCAGTAGCTCCAGAGACTGGCTAGAAAGCACTAGAAAAGATTGAATCACAAGTCGGAATGTATGACATGGTGATATGAGTTAGACCTCGTACAAATACACACACGCCCGAAGAACCGCAATCACACACTCCACGCACACACACCCCCCCGAAGAACCGCAAATCACACACTTAACGCAAACTCTCGAAGAACCGCAATCACACGCTCGACACACACTCTCACTCTCATTCACTCTCACTCACTCTCACTCACTCTCACTCACTCTCATTCACTCTCACTCACTCTCACCCACTCTCACCCACTCACACCCACTCACACACTCTCATTCATACTCACCCACATGCAAGCAACAATATATTCAAGCCATATAACTACCACTCCAGCACCCTCACATTCACCGTCAATCGCTGATATGCGTTCGGCAAACGATACGCAAGCATATGATGCAGGAACGAGACTCAACGTACGTGCCAAGAACAATAGTAGACGACGTTTTCGAAGGACGTTTCTTATATGGTGAGTGGATGCCTAATTACAATAAAACATACAAGTATATGGCCTTATTATGATGATGCTTATGATGACGCCTTTACCAACCATGATGTATAAATCGCACGCAATATGTTCTAGTATTTGCCCCCCCCCCCTCCGGTTTGTTACACGCCACACATACAAATTTCGCCGTTCACCAAAACATACATACCGAAGTTATGATACCCTTTACATCAATGTCGTATACAGTTTTGATATCCATGGGTTCCTTGTAAAAAAAAAACAAAAACCAAAAACCAATTATAGTGCACTCTTTCAAATCTGTCGGTCTTCCTGTATATCAGATGTGTCATGTCGAATGAACACATTAAATATAAAATTGATAAGCCAGCCCTTGTGCTGCATCATCGGACATAAGCGGCTAAACAATAATGGTATATGATGTCCTTATAAGTAAACCCAATTCAGTTACTACAGTAACTAAGGCGAAACCTTTATCGGGTAAGATAAGGATCATCGATATCATACTGCATTCGTAAAAAGTAACAGCGGATCGTCTCGTCTTTGGCTTGGCTTGAAAACTTTAATTCTCCAAAGCTCGTTCGACTCTATTGGTTACTATTGTCCGCAGTTCTCTATACATAATTAATGGGTTGATTTTCTCGAATCAGTTGTCTATCGTCCAATCATTTTTGTTTAATTAGTACAAATAATCTTGAAATACAACAACAGTTGCGAACAGGCCAACTAGTGTAGTGGGTATCCCGGGTGGCGCCCAAAATCGCCCGGGGTTCGACTCATGTCGGCTCTCTGTGCTAGGCTCAAGATACCTGTTCGTTTTTGGTTGGCTAAAAAATTTTTTGCTGATTGTGTTACGATGCAAATCAAAATATACACGTCATTCTTTTTTACCTATTTTGTTTTTAAATCTGATTATCAGTAAACAAGCGTGAGATATTTATGAAAATATCAGTTGCATTATACACCATGAATGATGTCTAGTCGAGGCTTTAATGGCATGCACACATTATTATTCCCATCAAAAATGAAGTGCGACAATGTTACAAGGAAAGTGACTCTTTCCGTTGACAAACAACACTGCTATATGCAGCTTTCCGATTACATACTTTATTTACTCTGTTAATAATTTTTTAACACACATGTGATGTTAGCATGTCACTTTACATAACACAGCTAATTTCTAACCAATAGGGAACACAGTAAAAGCGTCGGGTGACTTGACCGTCAAGCGATAGTGACAAAGTGACGACTCCATATGAGGTACAGGAAAGCAAACCTGTTAGATGTTTTAACCATAGATGTTACTTCGTAGGAAACTAAGCGCTCAATTTCCTTTACGGATAACCCTAACGCTACGAGTCAAGGCAGTTTTCCTAAGTTATACTTCAATCACTGGAACAAGGGCTTACGTCAGCAGACGCGCAAATACAGGGACTGTTAATAGACTTGAAATATTCTTAGAATAAAATACATTCTCGA
>CAJVPJ010001402.1:0-10059 GCA_910592205.1 Paraglomus occultum | reverse complement strand
AGTCTAAAATTACCAACTCCCTGGTCGGTGAACACGCCTACATTAAAGATTTAATTGGCTCTCCCAACCAAACAATTGCCGACCGTAACAATTCTGCACAGCTCTGACAGTTTACGGTAACAGTTATACACATTACGCTTATGCAATATGTTTACATGTCAAATTGATGTAAAAAAGAATTAGAGCGTTTGCGTAATCTGAAACAAGTAAATTTTACATCTAAAAATAAAGTATCAAGAATCTTTTAGAAACTGCCTAACTTTTTATGTGAACAAATTGTGTCAATCAGTTCCTGGTGTACCAAAGTGATGTTTACTCAATGTAGATGACCAGATTCTGGACGTGAAAATTTTTATAAACAATATAATTATGGTATTAAATATTTGCAAAGCATCTTTCTTTGCGTAGTTTGTTAGAGATGTCATCTAAATCCATTATTAGACCTAAAAGCCATATTGACATCAAGAACATTGATCCAGTCTTTGCATTGCCACTCGTTACTCTACTTCTGCCATGGAAGATCTTCCACAGTGGTTCCAACCACGACTCTGGTCTTTCAACAAAATGTGACCGCCACATCAACTCAAATACAGAATATGAAAATGACAGTATTAAATATGGCATGCCTTACTTCCTTGTTATAAAATGGGTAACTTGGGTCTAAGTATACGTTCTGTAAATTTCTAATAATTTAATTGTACAGTAGCTGCACTTACAATCATTGTTTTTGAGTTAACATTTGTTTTTTATTGACATAAATATAAAGTAGATGACATACATACTATAGCAAAAAATATGTGATAATAATTCAATAAGTAAATTTAAAAATTTAGTCAAAACTAAAAACAAATACAAAAAGTACCAAAAAAAGACAAACAAAAGACAGCAGTTCTTGTGAAAGAATAAAATGTTGTGTTATAAAAATAATTTTCTTTTGAAAATACATTTTTTATATTTTCCTAATGTTTTTGAAGAAAAATAGAAACCCACTTTCGGCGGCATGACTGACATAGACAATTAGGGCAGGGTTGTTTAAGGGTATTGTTTTCAATCATTAAATTTTGTACTTGGTTTTGCAGATTTCCAATTTGTCCTTTGAGGGTAGTACTTTCAACAGTCAAACTTTGCAATTGGCTTTCTAATTTTTCAATCTGCCGTTTAAGGTTGGGACAAGAGGAGCAAAGGTTGACAGTAGAGTGTACACTTCCAGAATCAAGAGGGTTCAGCAAAGAGGGATTACCACTACTGGGTTTAATAAAGTTGAAACCCTGCTGCTCACTTTCATTATCAGTAAGAATCCGCCTTTTCCTTGGTGGCAAAACTGTAAATTCTGGTTGGTAATCTTTCTTAAAATGATAAAACATTACATCCCGTCGCAACTCCTTTGTTAATAACTCGTCATAAGGAACAACCTTCTCTTGAAACTCTTCAGATGAAATGCTGAAAAATCTTATATGAGGAATACAATCAGATATGATTGATTTGACTGTAGTAACATCTTTAACTGACCAACTGTTTGGTTCATTTACAAGCCCTGGAACTTGCTTGGTAGCCCATTCTATTACTGATGACCAGATGTCAATTTCTCCCATGTTAAGCTCATCATGTTTGAGAAGAGTAATCAAGGTTTCTTTTGGTAAACTCATTAAACCGTCAGATTCGAAAATAATTTCTGGTGATAATATCATAACATTATTGCAATAATCCAGAACTTTGTTCAATAAATTCGAGGATAAGGCACATTTGTAGAGTTCAAGAACATTATGATTAATCCATTCTTTCTGGCGAGTGATCAAATAGTCTCCAATCGCAGTAACAAAGTTGTCCAATTCAAATTTGCAAGAGGCATTCAAAAGACTGATCCAATCTACAGCGTCACTTGAACTGTAAGTTATCTTTCCTGTGTAAATAAACCTATAATAAGCAGTCAATGTTAATTATCAATTACACAATAGCTAAGTAAATGATTGTCTTATCTAACTTTTAGCTTGTAAATATTTACCCGAGCAAAAGTTCAAAAATTTCAGACGTCACATCTTCAAATACCATAACCGTCCGTTGAAACTCTTCCGTATCTTCAACTATCATCTTCTCAAAATATGTGCTTCTTGTACACAATACCGCAGAATGGGCAAGGAAGATTTTGTTGTTTGGCTCCCTGCCAACATTGATCGAAACATCTGTATATTTGTTATTTTTGTAAAGCTTCTCGTAATCGGACGAAAGATTTGAAGATAAATCAATTGTATCCATAGGTGCAATCATGTTTCGTAGTGATTGTAATGTTGCTTTTCCACATTTCCGATTGAACTTACGTAATCGATCAGAGTGTGCAACATTTGTGTAACAAATTGTACTCTCGGCTATAGCTCTCCTCCGGCACTGTAAATCAGTAAGCTCATACAAGTCCCGAAGTACGCTTTTACTGCTGCATTGGTGAGGGAGTATACTAGTGGCTTAAATTATGTTTTGATATTAGTTTAAAGATCGGATACTTACATGCTCAAACCCATAATAGCTCGAGAAACAGTTATTTGTAGTTTCTATATTATCTCCTTGTGCAAGGTGACTGTGAAATAATACAGGAAGGCTATTTTTGGGTCCTCCAATTACTGTAGAGGAGGCAATCATTCTACTAAATGTTTTTTGATGCGGGAAATGATAATTGTGATTATATCTTGGGATCGCTACACCGACTGTTCACATAGTCATATTGCGTAAATACAACTGCCCTGTCTGTGTAATTATTACTAAGTTTATTGAGAACCTTTTTGTTTGAATCGGGTATATTTAACCCAAATGAAATTTATTAGTATATAAAATCGAAGTTTTGCAGTGATACTGCGTTCTTCATAATAATGTCTCTCTCTTCCTTAATTTTTACGTTGTTGATGTTTACCAATTAAGATCTAATTAGCGCCATCTTCCCGACGTTCTAATTTCCAATTAGTTAGAAGACTTACTTTCCAACATAGAAAGTTACCATAAACTAAACGTTTTCAGTATCATGATATTTATATTATTGTTTCTACCACAATCTAATCTCTTGGCATGTCAACGATAAAAAAATTATTTGGCAAGAACTATGATCACCTACATTTTGTTTAGATGAAGGTGCATTGTACTGACGTACTTTAAACGTAACAAGTAGATGAAACACAATTCCAAGAGCTTAATATGAGGATTGACTGTTTAAGGTCGACTACTACGTGGTTGAGAATATCCTAAAAAGTCATTACATTTCATAAATGTTATGTAAATTCAACCCATCTTGTACAATCTCCTGCCCTGGGTATACTTTTTTTTCAAAAACGGTTTTTGGTTATGACTTTGGAGTATTGTTGTACCGATTTCTCGTATACCGGTCAACAATGCTGATATTTAACATTTTCAAACTATTACTATGCAAAATTTAACTGGTGTAAAAATAATCGGCTATAAACAGTTTGCGAATAAAATAAACATTTACGAAACAACGATTATAGCGTGTTTACATTTAAGTTATTCAATAACCCGACGTTTACCCGTTTATACATAAACAGATAAAAGCAGGATCTATACGCGGTGCTAGTAAGCTATTAAATAATGAGACAGTATTGCATCTTGTCCATTACATGCACGTACATATTTTAGACAAGTTGTTTGCAACGATCAAATAAAACGTGTGTAATAGTTGAAACAAAACAAACGAAACATATTTTAAATGTTATAATTGCTTCTCATAAATTTGGGCGCCTTAGGAGCAAAAATATGCGTTTATTGCAATAATAACTTTTCTTGTCCAAATACAATAAATTTATCAACAAAAATGTTTCTCAAATTGTCAAACAAAATTTTCTGGTACTGTGAATATAAGGCTAATATCGTATGACGAAGAAGAGTCTTGCAATGTAGAGAAAATTGCTAGACAATAATGCTTGGGACAGCCGCTTAACTTAGATGCAATTACAGAGAGTGATGTTAAGTAATTTCACTAGTAAATGTTATAAAAAATTACTGTACAATATCAGCAAAATAACAACGACAGGTTGCACCTATCAACAATATGACGCCTTTGACAAATAATATTTGCGCTTAAATAGATCGGCAACCCTCTTTTTTGTGTAACTCTTGTTTGCGTCCGGTGCAATCACATCGAAGATTCTGCTGTATATCCTGTCAGAATAAAAGTATGTTAATCGGAATTTGGTACGAATATTACATACCCGCTAATGAACGCTCAAGTAAACTTCGTAATTGACTATTCGATTGAAGACATACTTCAGATTAATGTGGTGTGTGTGACTCGGTATCAGCAGATACTATCGTTCAGTTGAACAGACATCATGCATATCTGTTCACAAACGCAAGTTTAAAATGTACTTTTTGCGTTACGTATAAGCTTTTGTGTTTACCTATGCTAAGAATAATTATCTTGTATTTTGAATAATTTATTCAACATCGTGTCTTTAATTTAAATCAAGATGTGTGTTATTCAAGAATGGACAACTTGGTGTAACATTGAAAACTTAAACACTCTTTTTGTTCTGAGTGAACTAACAAAGTTTATTATGTGCTTGCAAACAACATATTACTGGTGGAGTTTATGGCATTATTACTACACGTACTTGGAAGTAGCGAAAAATGCTGTTCGTGAATTGTCAAAATATGCTACAATAATAATAATGATAACACGTTTTATTTACAGGTTGATTTTGCTCCCGCATGTAAATGCTCCGGGGTCGTCGTGTGATGCTTTGTGCCTTTACACGATAGACGGTCTAAGCAACAACAGGTAACTCGATTAGTTTTTATTACAACCCTAACTCACAAATTGCAGGTATTTTAATTTGATATGGATGTCATTTGATTGTATTGATGAAAATATCATGACTACGTGAGGTCTACCTACTCGTGAGTATGTAGAATTGGTGGGAGGTAACCATTTACCTATGCATGTCAAGCTATTTTTTTTTTTACTGAGGATCTATTTTTATTAAATATTCTTGGTACAATTCTTGAATCATGCAAGCTTTTTGAGTCGCGTTAGACGTAATCCGCAAATGGCGATAAAGTATTCGTACTGTATATTTTTGCGCAGCTCCGACAGTTTACAGTGACGGTTATACATATTACATGCATTTTACGTGTCACAAAAAGCTAATTTCAGTAACACATAAAGAGAAGGTTGGCTTCTATTGCTTTTATCACATTATCATAATTTACAATCTGTGTTTCTGCCTTTGCACATTCACAAGCCAAGAATAGTAAAATTAACTATAGATTCTCTCCAGCCGCCGCGGTTCGAACATATACGCTTAATGTACGAGGAGCCTTTACCTTTATATTTATCACTCCTGTTAGTTGGAAGCAATGGGCATTAATAATAAGTGTGGCAGGTGGGTATACAATTTTGACTGCTTATCATGCTATTTACAAGAAAGGTTAATATTAAATTATGATAGAATTTGTAAAGCAAGAATAATGCGTTGTTTCTTACAAGTAATGAACGCACACACAAATATTTATGAGTTTGCTAAATATGCTCGTTTTCGACCCTAGATTGAGACTTAAACTCCATCATAATTTAATACTCTTAATGGGACATTATAATTAGTATACGAAAATTGCATCTCTTCGTTCAAATACGTGTAGGGTCAAGTGGTGTCGATGTACCCATACTATCAATAAACATTATTATACAGTATGCAGTACACTAAACAAAGCCATCATATACATAGACGTAAATATGCTTTCAGTATATGTTTTAATCAATGTACAGTACATAGTTCTCAACTAGTGTTTACAGTCTCTAATGTTTTCTCTAATAGTTTTAATTGTTTTTTCTGGCTTTGACAAAGCTAACGAAAGTATCATTCATGTTGTTTGGATAAGACTTGGTAACCTGTTTCATGTCTAGAGATTTCAGCTGTAAGGTCGCAGAACTAAGCAGTAGCGTAATGGGGGAGAAATGAGTTGAATTGACTTTCCCTAGCCTATTAATATTGAGTGAATAGGACGCCTAATAATACATGCGGTTTAATCGGTTAGGCTTGCTTACGGCAAAAGCAAAAAAGTCTGTTTAGAGTAGATATTATTATACTGATACGTGTGATAAGTATCGGCTTATACCAATGTTACAATATTCAAATATTAAATATTAATATAGAGGAAAAGAAACCCTTTAACTTTCATAAGATAAGTTTAATTCATAACCAATATTTACTCATACGTTTTTTGAAACCACATAATAATAACAAAAAAATAAATAAATGAATAATAAATAAATAACATTATGTAATATTATGCGTGATCAGTCATCTTCCAACTCATCAGCACTACCTTCCATGTCACGATGCATATCATAAACCTTTTCTTTTGTACTCGACGGATTCAAATCATCTGGTTTACTGTCTAACGGGGTTTTAAGCTTATTCAGTTTTGCATAGACAAACTTTCTTTGTCTCAATGCATAGGCGTCATCTGGCTTAACCTCCAAGGCCTTGTTGAAATCATTCAGTGAACTGTCATATTGTTTTGATTCAAGATAAACATATCCCCTAGATTTCAATACCCATGCACTGTCCGGTGCAATTTTCAACGATTTGTTAAAATCAAGCAGTGCGTTGCCGTATTGCTTTAACATCAAATAAACGTATCCCCTTCGATTCAATGAGTAAGCGTCATTTGGTTTCAATTCTAAAGATTTGTTGAGGTCCCGCAGGGCATTGTCGTATTTTCTTAGAGATGAATAGACAGAGCCTCTTCGACTCAATCCAAATACGTTATTCGGTTCAATTTCTACCACTTTGCTAAAATCATTCAGTGCTTTGTTGTACTTCTTTAAACAGATATACACATATCCTCTATTTTCTAATGCCCATACATAATTCGGTTTGATCTTTAACGATTTGTCAAAATCCTTCAATGAATAACTATACTGTTTTCGACTTTCATAAATCCTTCCCCTTTTAACCAGCGCCCATGCATCGTCTGGTTTTTCCTCTAACGATCTGTTGAAATGATCCAGCGGATCACAAGACTTCAATCTCTCATAAACGCTTTCGCAGAAAGGCCGATTATCAGGATCTTCGTGCCAACATTCCGAATATAAGTCGATATATTCTTTTGGCGTTCCCGGAAATGAGGGATCACGAAAACCCTTACGTCTATATGCAATGATATCAACATCTTCAGTATGTCCTCCGCATGGAACTTTTCCGCTAGATACTTCCCATAGTATTACTCCAAGACTAAATATATCCGATTGCTTTCCAAGTTGATATGATGTGTTCTTGAAGGAAGCTGGATCCTTGTATGCGAGAGCGTCGTCATCTCCAGATGAATTGGATATCGCTTGTTTCAATACTCTTGATAACCCAAAATCGGTTATCTTTGCATTACCTTGAGAATCGATAAGAATTTTATTCGATGACTAGAAAAGTAACACATGTCCGTCAGTTAACGTAATGTAAGTTTCAGACAATAGAGATGACGAGATGTGCGATAAATACCAAATTTTTGTGAACGATATCAAGTTTATGTAAATGATTAAGTCCATCGGTAATTCCCAAACTCAGCTGATATCTGTCTTCCCAAATCAAACAAGTCATCTTTTTCTTTAGATATTCATTCAAACGTCCGCTTTCAGCCAGAGAAAAAATCAGATGATATTTATCTGTATACATTAAACAAGCTTTTACGGTTAATTTGTAGATAAGTCAACTGGGAAAATTACCATCAATTCAACATGCCTCTGTATAAGCCATAAAAGCGAACGATGTTGGGGTGATCGTTCGCCTCGTCGTGACGTTTTAACTAATATATAAGCATCCGTTCAAAGGTTAAAACCGTACACAAATTTGAATAATCAAGTATAGCGGGAAGCTAATACGCAACCTCTTTGACAAATTGCTGGTATAAATCTTCTCCACAATCGTATTGATTATTTGGTGACAATGTCTTCACTGCAACAATCGTTCCAGAGGAAAGGACGTTCTGTTTCTTGCTTTGGATTGCCTTAGGAATAAGGCTGAAGCGGTTCCTCAAGCTTACGGTTCCTCTATACACTGCTCCAGACGCTCCAAAGCCAATAGGTTTGTCTCCTAATTTTATGTCGCTTTCTGGACAGCAAAAAATTGAACCATTATAGATACTTGTCTCTAACCATTCTTTGTACGGTACTTGAGACATTTTGTTATCGAGAATGCGGATGGCTTGCTCCGATACGCAGCATCAAATGCATGCATAAATTAGCCAAGCCACCGCTAACCACGTGATTATGTTACAATCATGCCGATAGGATGCAAATTTCAAAGCTGCTGAAAGCAGATTCTGTGTCTGTAAACGCCAATCTTACCACGCAGGAAGCCCAGCAGCTTAGAACAGCTTCCGCAGATTACCGATTGCGATTAAGAATCATATTATTACATGCAAATTTTGTGTTAACTTTTGTTTAAGAAAGTGAATAATGAGTACGTTGCATTAAAACCGATTTTGAAAACTATTCAAGCGCATGATTCACATAAGAAAACCGAACTTTTTCTTTGTCCAGAAGTCTGAAATTATTTGATGTGACTAAACGAGCCGTAAGGTTCTAGGCGTCCGCATCACTCCAAATTAGATGTTTTGTGTGTTTAAGTAGCGAGCGCTTAGTGATATTAGTTAAGTAGCATATTCGTCATATTGCGTTACCTCTACAATTAAATCTTATGACGTCTGACAATTTTTCATATTTTATTAGGAATTTTTAACAACATTACATTAACCAGAATTTTGCGCAAACGTTTCTAATATTTTTATATCGTTACATGCTATTCAGCTGTATTGTCATTGTTGACGAGGCAAATACTACATATTGTTACTAGAAAGACGCACGTTTTTTATATACATTTTTTAATTAATCAAATATACTAAGCGCCAGTATACGATTTTGTTTCAATCAATTTCTCGTGATATATTAACGCCCAATCTCCCAATTTCCTGTAACATAACAGGTCACTTTTGCTTTTTAATCTTTCCTCAAATAACATAGCGACACTTCATAGTTACTATTTTCGGCTGACTTGTCACAAATAATTCTTTAACCTCACCGAAAATTTTGAATAAAGCAAAATTCAGAACCAATAATATGTCGCCGAGTATCCTCACGTCATCTTACGTTTCCCTAGTTGAAAATATAAAAGAGGCTTTTAAGACTAATCCTTAAATAGCTAAAAATACCAGCAATTACAACAAATAGCTTTTACCTGCAAATATTAATCAATAGTAAATATAATATAAATGAGTATTTATCTGCTGCTGGCTAATAACAAGAGAATGTCGTCATCAAATTTACTATCATTTGTATTAAAAATTATTATCGTACCTATACAATAACCCGAATTATTACGACAGCAATGACAGAACAACGCGGTACAGTGAATAAATACTCAATTGTTAAATTTAGAGCTAAAAAATACAAATTGTGCAATACATACACACTGCTGTATTTTAGTAGATTACGTTATAAATCACTAGTAAAAAAATAAATATAATACTGTTGATAATACTTAACAGAAGTAAAAATTACTTACTAGTCAATTTTTTATGGAATACTCGCTTTTTTCTTACAATTATTGGCTGGTACGTACATACCTAATTCAAATCCATCGTCCGACGTCAAGGTCGATACTCGTGTTTGACAATATATATAACTAATTTTTATAGTTAAAGTAGTAGTAGTTTTCATTTAGCGATTGATAAGCAAATTCAGAGAAAAAAAGTTGGAGGCCTTTTAATAAATATAAAATATCCATTAAGGATATAAAATATACTGACGTCTTTCCAGTGTCCATTGATTTTTGATTGGACAATATTATGACACACTGATTTCCGATGTCCGATGTCCAGTCTTCCCAACTTTGCTATGGACCTGTTTTGTCCGCGTCCGATTGTATCGATGTTCATGTCATCTACAAAAAGCAGTTGAGAGTGAGTATTCTAATGTCTCATACGTTCATGCTTCCTACTCACATCCAGCAGGGAACAGAGCGAGATAGAACCCAGAGATTAAACAGCAACCCATTCCATCACACATGC
>CAJVPJ010001401.1:0-10063 GCA_910592205.1 Paraglomus occultum | reverse complement strand
TATAGGATGCGTATGATCGGGAGCATCGTTATAACGTTCGACTTGAACGATTTGTGAGGAAATTAGCCATGTGATTTTAATCTTGGCATTACAAATATTTGACGGTCGGACTGATGTTTGTCTACGCTTATCAACTAAAACTCCTTCCTGCCGTGTGCTTGATTCTCGATGCTTAGCCAAGCGGCAAACGTAACCTCTCCAGAAATCGCCATTGACGTGTTTGTAAGAATTATATTGCGTCCAAACGTTTGTTACCAATGGCCACCAATTTCTTTCAAATTCTTCGATAGAAAGTTCGATCGGTTCATTCACGTTAAACAGGCGCATTCGCTTTTCATCGGGAGTGATATTATCAATGGTGTTCATCGTTGAAATAAATCAAAAACAAAACAAGATTGTTGATATGAAAATTATTTATTGATACTTTGTAGATGACAGTTTTTCGTTGCTAGAATATCGCTTCGTAGCTATCTAATTTATAGCTATTCTGATACCACACTTCACTAGTCCCATCCCTTTTGCCATGGCATTGATGCCTTTGTATGATTAATATTCAAAACGTTCTTTTGAAACATACATCGTTCCAACGTCTCCTAATACTAATGCGCACGTTAATCAGATAAAGTGTTTGATATTTCAGCGTTCAAACATCGTATTCGAGTTTCAAATAGATATAATAAAGCCCGGCCTGAATTAACAGACAAAGAGTTTCAAATACAAAACGCATGTACGCTAAATCTAAACCGACGCGCGAACTTTGTTTTCGAAACAAATGATGAAACCTTGTGATCTGATATCACATGATACCCAATTTGTGGCGACGCTTGTGATGTTTGTGGCTACTTTGTCGATCTGCAGCAGCTGTGGCACAGAATCTGCTCCGCTTTAGCCTACCCCTTGATTAGTCCGGTCAGTTCGCCCCATACTGTTTGTTTATTTTATACATGTACTACACTGACACAATATGTCGAGATAATAGTGCTCTCGCCTTTGTTAATTTAATTGTTTACACACAAATCAGTCTCTGCAAAAACTAATTACAGTTAAGATAAAAATCAAAATATTTAGGTCTTTCAATTACAATGTGAATGTACACGAGTCATCAGTGTTGAAGACATGTGAACACTTGAGAAAGAATGAATCGATGCAAATATTACTTATATAATGCATCAGTAAATAAGACTTAATAATACAATCTTCACATCTACAAATAGACTGCTCTAAAAATTAGCAGGCTTCTATGAATATAGATTAAGAATTTTCTTACAATGTCTATTCCCGATTGTTTAAAACCCTCTATAATTGTTCATTCCATTCCAATTCGTATTTTGATTGGTATTCATCGTATTATTAGGAATGCTGGCCAGTGGGTTCGGTTGTTGGTTCCCAATGCCTTTATTCATCATCCCATCACCAAACATGTTTTGCTGCTGAATTTGAAATTGCTGCCGCTGCAATGATTGCATCTGTTGCTGTAATGACTGTTGTTGCATCTGCTGTTGCATCATTTGTTGTACTTGATGTTGTTGTGATTGTTGTTGTAATTGCTGTTGCTGTAACTGTTGCTGTAGCAGTTGCTGTTGCAATAATTGTTGCTGTTGCTGACGTTGTTGTAGTAATTGTTGCTGTTGCAATGATTGCTGCTGTTGCAATGATTGCTGCTGTTGCAGTGATTGCTGCTGTTGTAATGATTGTTGCTGTTGCTGTTGCTGTTGCAATGACTGTTGCTGCTGCTGCTGCTGTTGTTGTTGCGGCTGTTGATGTTGCAGAGATTGGAAACCGCCCATTCCAAGTAATGCAGTTTGCTGCTGCTGAGGTTGCGATTGTGTAAATCCAACCATTCCTATCGTGTTACTAGGCTGTTGCTGTGGTTGCTGACTAAATCCAAATGCTGAACTATTTGGTGTAAATAATGACTGGGAATTCACGTAGTTCGACTGGTTGTTCAGGTTCATACCAACTGGTAGTGATTGCTGCCGTTGCAGACCGTTGTTCACGCCGAACGTATTAGCCTGTAGACCGGTAGACCAGTAAAAAAAAAGTAAGACTTTAGTAAATTTGTCGAATATAAACCATTATCATAGTTGTCCAAAATAATACAATAACAAGGTATACGCACAGTCGCATTTCCTCCAGTGTTCATTGAACTACTAAAATTATTTGGCTGAGCTTGCATGAATTGTCCAAATTGGTTCTGTTGCTGATTGATGCCATTCGTGCTGTCCGCGGAAAAACTGGCAATTCCTTGCTGGAAACCAGTTTGACTAGTCTGGTTTGGTAACTGATTAAGGCCGCTAGTCGAGCCACTCATTGACCGATCCAATCCGCCAAAACCACCATTATTCGTATTGTTCGGTTGCGGACTATTGTATAGAGAAAGAATCGCAGATTTATCAATCTTATTATTCGTTTGTGGCTGTTGGAATTGTGACTGTAATTGGAGTTGCTGTGTGTGTTGTTGTTGCTGCTGTTGAGCAGCCAACGCTAAGAAAACGTCAATTGACCAAGTTAGCTCTCGAACGTAGTAAAACGAAGGAAATACCCAAGTCGACATACTAACCAAAAGCCTGATTTATTTGCGGACTGTTTAAAGACGAGTATGCATTCGGTGAATATGTGTTGGCATCAGTGAATTGGGGTTTTTGTGTAGGCATTAGTTCAGAAGGAGACATGTCCACAATAGAAGATGATTGCGATAGCGGCAATTTGTGTTGCTTTCGCTGTTGTTCTTGCTGAAGTGACCCAACGGCTTGACTAGATGCTGAAGCTTGTTGTTCTCTAGTATGCGTTGCACTTGAACGTTCTTCAATCAACAATGCCGCGGCTACTTCGACATTTCCTCCTGTACGGCGTAAAGCATCTCTATTCTTTGCGTCGTCATGAAAGCCCATATTCCATAATTGTATTGCTTTATCGTCATCCGGAAGTGATGCTGTTCGTCCATGTGCGGGTGCGGAAGATACACTGTTACTCGGTAGCCGGCATAATATTTCTACCGCGGCTTTGACATCTCCGTTGGTAGTGGCCACTACCTCGCGATTACGGGCATCGTCCGTGAAGCCCATATCCCTCAATTTCTGTAAAGCACTATCATAACTACTACTACGTGTGACAACGCCATCTGTTTCTTTTCTTGATAAAGAAGATGCCGTTGATACAGAGTTGGAGACCCCGGCATAGGACGAAGATGAACTTGACGTTGGAGCTGAACGTGGCTTTGCATTAGTTAACTATGAAAAAGTAGATGTCATATTGAGAGTGTTATTTAAACAGAGCGAAGCAAGTGAAGATAAATTATAAAAGTGTCACTCACGTTATCTTCACGAAACGCGCCTTTCTCGTATTTCTTGCGTATGTACTTCTCCATTTCTCTGATGGATAGGAATGATACAAATAGAAAGTCTATATTATCCATCTTCAAACCAAATTGAAACATTTAAAATGCACTTACATGTCACTGGCATTGACGGGAATAGGGTGGAATTCGGGATGAGGATTCCAGAGAGAATTTGCCTTAAGATTGCCCCATTTCCGCATATTCTGATAGAAATAATCGAATTGTATAAAAAAGAAAGCTTGATGGCGCTAACATGATTGCTTGCACTTACATCCATTTGTTCTGCCGTCCACAAATCAAGCATGATTGATTTGACTTTTGAAATGTGTGTACCAAGTTTACGATGTATTCCAGCGCATCGCATACAGATGAATACACCAAGATTATGCGAAGTCCAACGTGGAGCTGCAGAAACGAAGTTGAATGTTAGAGGCATTGGTATGCAAAAATTCTGATTGTAACTCGTGAATCGAGTGTTAACAGACCTTTGGCACCACAGTCGGCACAAACATCGTTGCCCGGCTGTCTTGCCATTTCAAGCAAGATCCGTGTATGTTTTTCGTTCATGACTTTTCTTGCTCTGTCTAGTGACATGTATGCGGACTGCCAAGAGAAGCTGCACAATACAGAGCCTTTAGTCTCAAATATATTGCGGTCGAAAATTCAGATTGATATGTGCGTGGTATTGTGGCTTCGAAAAGGCTAATTAATCATCACTTACTGATAGGCCAGTATCGCAAGCCACAGTTTGTGGACAGTAACGCCCCCCACATCCAATCGCAAAGTCACTTAAATTTGGGGTAACCGTAGCGGTAGGGGAGGTTGTATTAGTATTATCATCATAACAGTTTCCCATTTCCTAATTAACCATGACAACCATTGAGGAAAAAATAGATGAAGTTGAAGCAAAGGTGAAGAGGATTGAAGATGAGGTTGGTTTGACAAGGGAAAGGAGCTTCTCACACCCTTGTATGCTATTCTAGCAGAGCTGCAAAAGCAGCAGACTGCTTTACTTGTTCAACCAGGTAACGACTTTGTGACTCGGGTGTTGGGGACGTAGAGTATTGTGTACCTGGGATAGAAGGTTTTCTTCATAAGAATTTATGTGATTGCACGTAGTGATATGGGTTACTAAGCCAGTTTTCATTTATAGTTGCCGTCGATAGTGGGTCTGCTGGTAAGCGTTGAGGAATGCTCTATATTAATATTGCTGCAACATTGATTTGTGGCTTAAATTCATTTATCCATGTTATCTCTTTATTTCCCATCCATAATCTCACCCAGTATTTCTGCAATTTGGTTTCGCTTTTTCACTGTAGTTAAACACATTGTTAACCAACTTTGTATTTTTTTTTTTTTTCATTTCCTAAAATCGCATTGTAATTGATGTTATCATATGGGGCAGACTGCAACAAAACCAGACAAAGTGAACATTCTGTTATGTGACATAAATGTGAGGCTGATGTGGCTGAAAGTTAATATTAACTAATTTGACTAATAATAACTTATGGACTTCATTAACTTTATACTTTATTATACCAGAATGTGATGAATATAAACCATAACAGGATTAATATAGGATTACCTCTATATGTAAAAATATAATATGAAACTAATTTACATCAAATCCACTATGGAACCCAAGAATTTACAGCACAATTAGAAGTATTTTAAAGAAAGAGCAAGGAGAAAAAATTGCACCTTATGTTTTTAAAATCAATGATACTAATTAATAGGTTGATGGGATCCTGGGTTTCATTAGTTGATATTGTGGTCATTGGTTGAGGCCAGAGGGAGTTGATACAAACACACAGGATAATCTTGCTTGTAAAACTGATTTTATCATCAGATACAGATTGCATGAGGACACTGATGTCAAGCAGGTACTTTTCGACTTTGCCAATTTTTTGTAGACTAGTATCCAAACCATCAGCACTGCCTATAAGATCACAAATACATGCTTGATCTTCCTGGGACCTTTCCCGTAGTGCATTCTTGATTATGATTTTGAGGTGTGTACTGTTCATGTACTTTTCAAGCTGCAGTTGTAGTTCACTCCTCCAGCTGTCTACAGTTGGTTGACACTGATGGTAAAGCTTCAAAAGAATCATAAAGGAGGCTGGATGTCCACAAGATGCAGTTATAATTTTCAACTGCAATTCATTTGGAACACCATCCACATTACATACTATCACAATTGTGGAAAATTGATTATAAAATTTTTTTTCTTCCTATCACAATATTAATATACTATTATCACGATTCTATATTATCGCAATTAACCCACTCCTTTTCTTTATATTAAAGTCCACTCCCTTCTTCATTTAAAGTCCACTCCCTTCTTCATATAACGTCCACTCCTTTTCTTCATATAATATCCACTCCTTCATATAATATCATAGTCTTCTTCTTCTCCCTCCTCATCACCTTCCCTCGTAAAGAACTGCTGCTGGTCTTCCAGCGCCCCCAACAACAGCTCCATTTGTTGTTTATGGTGGAGCACCTCCTGCTTCAAGAGATCTTGCATTATAGTAACACAAATGTTATACAAGGTCAACCCCGATAAACCGAAGATGGCGGTGCAGCAATTTTTCTTCGGATTAGCGGGGTTTCGGATTAGCGGGGTTGCTCTATAAACCGAAGTGTATATTCAGGGAAACCATATGTTCGGATAAACGGGGTAAGTGCTCGAACTGCCAGATAATATATATCGTAAACATTGGTCTTTATTCGCTTATGACGCTAGCTCGACGTTTTTTATTGTTGGATTTGTAGACTTTATATTGCAGATTTCAATTTTCCGAGCAAGCTTAATTGTTGTATGTTTTCTTTTAGGTGCCATGTTTCCACAAAGGCGAATTCTATAGACAAATATAATTGGCTGAAATATGCAGTTTATCGGGGTCAATATTCGGTTTACAAAGGTGGATGATATTATTGGCTTAAATAAGTTGTTACGTCATTTTATTCGGATTATCGGGGTAAATTTTGATATGTTTGTTTCAGAAAATCTTCGGTTTACGGTTTATGGAGGTTTAATAGTAATTTCGGTTTATCGGGGTAATTTTAATAGGCAAAAATGCGGATTTCAAAAAAAGTTCGGTCAAACGGGGTTTTCGGTTTATCGGGGTTCGGTTTATCGGGGTTGACCTTGTAGTACGTACGATCAAGACAAATACTATTCACTGTATGTGACCTTGACCTTGATATTTTACCACAATCCGAGTTGGCAACCGATTTGGTCTCGAATTATATGCGTTTGATGACGTATGTGTCTGAGGATCATCAAACAGTTGTCACAGCCTCACCATCTGAACCTCCTTTAGCCATGGCAGCAGCAGCAATAATGAATCATGAGGATATTAGGATTAGCGACATCCTCAAGCATTTGATTCAGGGAATCAGAAAAGGTTTTGTTCTACATGGTTACCGTGGGGAGACTATCGCTCAGTTTATCCTGCTGATGGCTTGGGACAAGCATGTGACCGCTCGATCTTCTCCCTTGAGCATCAAGTTCGCAGAACCAGTAAATATCCATGACTACCTCAGGTCGCTGTTTGTCGAGAAAGTTTTTATGGATATCTGGCAAAACATAAAGGGTACGGAGTTAGAAAAAGGATGGGTTCGCTTCAACCATTTTGCAGGAGTATCTTACACACCAAGAAGCATGATTTACTCGAGTTTGCCAAGCGTGGTCCGGCAGTTTATTGTAAAGAGTGTCAGAGGGGTGTCGATTTAATGATTCCAGTTCTAATCGATGGCAATTTGGATGTTGAGTGTTACATTTATATTAGTACAGGTCAAAAATCACGTTACAACGATAGCATATCGCGTAGATGCCACCTCAAAAATCACACCTGCGTATATGAAGATGGAAGACGCCGCGGATTACATATTGCCCTATCTATCTTTGTATATGCAGATTGGTGCTGAAGGACATCGTTATAATATTCTATCAAGTCACGGGCGGAATAAGAAGAATCAGATATCATGCGCTTTTCGGGATAACCAAAGAGCTGTACAGCTGTCTGAATTTGAGGCAGGAGGATGAGACACTGGAAGTTGAGAAGTTATTGAAAGAATTGCGAACAGCTTCTGTGGATCTCATGCAACTGATAGAGGATGAAGAGAATAAGGCGATTGTTCGTCATATGTTACCGCTTTATTGTCCAAAAGATGAGACAGCATCGAAAAGGAGGAAAACTTGACGGGAATGAAGAGGGATTTTAGTAGAATTTTACAACTTTGAAGGTAAGTTATGAGAATTCCATTTTTCACATATATTTGTAATAAGATGGTTACTGATGTTGAGCAGACTGGATATTGCAAAAGTCATGTGATGATCAGGTCACGGGATAACCATAAATACTGAAAATTAATGCGAAAAATGTTATCTAATGATCACTCTCAAAATAAATCCCACATGTCTGATTTTCTACTGATTAAATAACGATAAAATTGAATATTAATATGAAATCTTATAAGTGTGTTACAAAAGTCTTTGGACACAATAAATTACCGGATTTTTGTCAAACACATAGTAAAACATATGAAATTTTCATTTTTTAAAAGAGCTCTATTGCACGTATTTACTATGTAAGTCACGACGATTTTTGTACCAATTTGAAGATAATTGACTGTACTTTTCGAGAAAAATGGTGGTATATTTAGGCCCATCATTATTCCGACGCTGCAGTTCGATAAATGAGGCTGTTTACATTACACATATGTTTTTCATAGATTTTCATATTGTAACATAGATACTGTCACTTCGTTGAACTGCAATTTCGGAATAATGACGGGTCTAAATATGCCACCATTCCTCTCGAAAAGTACAGTTAATTATCTTCAAATCAGTACAAAAATTGTCATGACTTACATAGTAAATACGTGCAATAGAGCTTTTTAAAAAAAATAAAAATTTCATATGTTTTACTATGTGTTTGACAAAAAATCCGGTAATTTATTGTAGGGTAGTGTATATTTGACCGCATAGCGACCGTTCGTCATCAATGAATGACAACGTTTCTTTATGGACATGATTAAATTAATTATATAAGTTCCCACCAACGTATCATGAATTAATGACTGAAAACGAAAAACAAAAATTGAATCTTTATATAGGTATATACGTACAGGAACTTAAACACAATAGTTGAATAAGATATTTTAAATGGATTTAAATAGGCAGCAGATTTATGGACGTTACACTCCCGAAGAATGGACCGAATATTGTCAAATGCCGCAAGTTCGAACAAATGAAACTCCTGGTGAGTGGAAAGAACGGATCTGGGAACGTTTAATGTATTTCAGAGAAAAACATCTTTTATCAAATAAAAAGTATCTTCAAAGCTCGAAAATTGATACAACTAGCGGACGGTACTTCTTACTCGCCCACAATTGGAATTGCAATCTGTTTCTCGTGTGATCAACTAGTATACATTGGGCATACCAAAAATATGGGGAATAATTATAGTCACATTGGAATAGAAAAACATTGGAGTAGCCATTGTACCGGAAATAAATTCTGTGATGTAAGATACAAAGAATATCTGAAACTTATGCAGAAATCTCGATCTGATCGTATTTATAATGATAACTTTGCTTTACATCTCTATGAACTTTGGTTTACGAATGCAATTAATAAAGTTAAACGCACTATATATGTATCGAAAAAAGTTCAAGCCTGTGCAATTATACAAAGAAAATTTATCGGATATTACTTGGAACTTGCGCCAAAAAATTAGCTAGACATTACAAACACTTATGGATCGTTCGCGAGCGGTACCGCAGAAATGCGTCAAGCTAACAATATAGCGACATTTTCGTTGTAAATCACTTAGACACAAATAATTTGTCGAAACTTTCTTTTTTACCTTTATTGATCGATTTAACATAATATCACAAAAATATATCAATATCAAACTGGTAGCGTACAGAATTAAAATAAGTTTATTATTGTCCGATTCGACATATACTACAGGTTAAGGGAGAATATGATATCAAACTGGTAGCGTATAGAATAAAAATAAAGTTTATTAATGTCCAATGTGATATAATACTACAGCAATATATCAATATCAAACCGGTAACATATAGAATTTACTATAATTTCCCCCCCCCAACATATTATTACTCTGTGCGTCATGAACAACCAATCGTTTAAGTTCACTTAACAATGATGCATTGACATACGGCAAATATATAAAAATACGATTATTAGAGTTCGATTCTCGCTTTCAGGTGTGCATGATGTGGTCATACATGCAATTAGAAAAGCTTGGAAATTTTCAAAATAATGCTCGCGTATTTCGCCAACGTCATGTTGATTCCACCCATACTCGCCCTTCTGCCATACAATGGTTACAACAAAATCATTATACAAATGATATTATAGTCGATGAAGATATGTCAATGCCTTTACCTACTTTTATTCGCACAGGTGAATATACGAAACCTATTCTTTGAGAATAACTTAACTGGAAATACAAAGATGTGTCACCCGGTTTGCGACAAGATAATTTAATATCCTCAGCTGCTTACAATAGATTGGAAGTGCGTATAATTAGCACAGCGATTACATTAAATTGGAGTGCGTGTAAATTTGGGAAATCTTTATTATTATCTATACATACTACGTTATTACAATTTAAATGCTGTTCGTCAGTTATGTATGCTAAATTTTGGATAACTTAATAAATGAGTGTAGTTATACATGTGTACTGT
>CAJVPJ010001400.1:0-10064 GCA_910592205.1 Paraglomus occultum | reverse complement strand
CAATAGTGAACTCTTTAGTTAACGGCTTATTAGAAGCAAATAGACAGTGAATTAGGAGTACCAAAATGGGTTACGGAAGACTAGTTTGTAACCAGATAAATTCTCTGTGTTTGTTAAGAAGATTATTAATTAAGTAACAAATTAATAACGACGTAACATTGTTTAACAAATACGAAGATACTTTTGCATAAACTAACAAAATTAGATATATGAATTACACGTATTGAACTGTCAAAAATAGAACGTGTTCTTAACATTCGATATCTTAGTTTTCTACTACTTTTATTCTAATTACATCTGTTTTTTTAGTTATACATTACTTTGTGTTAATGCTAACAGATGACTGTATTATTAAACTTTTATTTTGTGTAATTGCCATATCAAACTTGTTTTAGCCACCGTTTCTGTTTTTTTTTACGATGTTTAAAATTTTTGCACAAACGAATGCTTAAATCAGACAGATATTTTTTATTAGCATAAGGTACATTTCCAACGCTACCACTATGCATATAAAAAATTTTTTTTTGATGTTTTCCCGATGCTTATTCGTTCATCAAGTTGTTCTTTCCTTATTTATTTTTCGCATCAACCTTCAAATACCCATTTATCGTATTTTTTTTTGTGTTGATCTTTGCGCTGGATTTTAGTAGTATACTATACCCGCCCAACACCATGGGGAAAAAGGTGGTTTTATACTAATTAAATACTTTAAATTTGTCCTACATACAGCTTGTCGTAAAGATTTTGGCTACACACAACCATTTAAAGAATTACATCAATCAAGCGTCTGCACACAGATTATTTTATAGACGGTGTAGTTGGCAAATTCTGTTGTAAAAATATTTTTATTGCCATTATGCTGATTTATCGCAACGGTTATTAGAAATTAAATTAGACTAATTACAAAGTTAATATTAACAAAATTTACTGTTCCAGAAAAAATTTTTGACACATTGTCAAATCCAAACAGTCAGAATAAATCACGATTTCCACACATAATTAAAGAAACGCTGTGCTAATTATTTAAGGAATTAATAGCTTATGACTTTGAGTTGTAAACTTTCCTTTTCGATAATTTAAAGTTCTGGTCTGCAAACTTTGTTACTATGTTATTTGACAGATAATATAAGCAGACCTAGGCAACGCGTAAAAGACAATAAATCTCGTTTAATACAGCTAATATATAACATAAAAAGTCCAATAATTTATATGTTGCTATAAGTTGAACAGCTTATTAGTAAGAAATAATTCTCTATATTTACTTATTATCAAATTTATGTAAAGTTTAAGTTGAGACAATGATCACATCGATAATTAGGCGATTTTGCATTGGCGTTGTCGTCTAATACTAATAGAATTTATTCAGATCATCATGTTATTATAAGCAATCACACAGCGAAAAGATATTCTACTCGCCTCACCTTAGCTTTCAGTGTAAATCCATCGTTAACTGACTAAAAATAAACATAAAAAACTAGCAATAATATATATATGTTTTGGCTGTTTCGGGTCACTATTTGCTTTTATTTTTTGATAAACATAAACTTGAGGATCTACGCTTTCTCGCCCTAACGAAGTTTTTTCCTCTGTTTCGCCTTGAAGTTGCCATATACTACTTACTACTTATCTAATCACTTGGCTTCTAACCAAAACAAAGAGTTATTTACAGTGTAGCCTCGCTCTAACGGATCTGTCGGGCCGAGAAAATTAATCCGTTATAGTGAATATCCGTTATTACGTTATAACGGATTTACTAATAAACTAGCACGTAATCCGGTATAATGAGTTTAACCAATCATGTTAAAGATTATTTATTAGAGTTTCAAATAGACAAGGTTTGAAAAAATGATGTTACTTGTCTTGAAAGTGCATATTGCAACCACCTTTCCATAACTTCTTCAACCATTGGATATACTGGCTGACGCTCTTTTCAGTTGTGACGGTGCTCATTATCTTGTAGTTGTAGCATTTATTTCGTTGTCGCCAATATCTGAGACAGCTTGTTCAGATATCTTTACTCAATAGCAAAATCTTTTTGTTTAGGTGGATTTGTACTGAAAGTTTCTGGTAAATTTCACGTTTTTTTGTGCCTGAAATTGCGGCACGCTTGTGTTTAACGCAAAAAAAAAAAGATCAGACGAGAAAACATTTTAATGGGAGAATGATTTTGGCTGATTTTGTGGCCCGCTATTGCGGACTCACTATATTAAGTAATACAAATCAATCCGTAACCGTTATAGGCATCTATTATTATAAACTCCGTAATAACGGGAGAAATCACTAATCAAAATTTTGTTCTGGCATATTGGTCCGTTATAATGAGGGAACCGGTTCAACGGGATATAGCGAGGCTATATTGTAATCATTTTATTATCTATTACTATGACCTGTTACGTGTTATAATATGTATGAATTATAGAAACTGTTATATGTACTCACCAATCATACACATTATAAATATGGGATTCAATTTTAATCGAATAGAATCATCCATTGTTTACGTATTTTTCTGTCGTCAGAATGAAACTATCTTAAGCGAAGCTCCCCAATTCAATCCAAAATCAGCATTCACATTCTCCTTCTAAGCTTAGCGATCTGGTCACTGAATATTTATTTATCATTCTGTATCATTATTTGATGATCAAAGTGATACTGAAATTCTCAACATAAAGATTATGATATAGATAGTCGTTTTCTTTCATTAAAAATCGAATGTCCTACTATTAAGTAAATCCCAAAGAGTAGTCATTATTCATCGTTTCTGCCTTTGCCTCTTCTACCACGTATTTCTTCTCGCCCTCTTACTTGTTTCTGCTGTTGTTTGTTCATTCAATGACCTGGCAGCATTCATATAAATGTTAGCTGTTGTGTGATAGTGAATTAACAAAAGCCTGAATAAACAAGATATTATGCTGAAGCACAGAATAAGCTTACATCACTCCAGTTACAAAGTGACATGTTCTGGAGGCCTTTCTAATTATTTTCAATAATAATGCTTACCAGATCTTATTTCTTTTATTTCATTTGTACACAGTGAAAGTCAATATGAATAGAACAGATCAGTGCTTTTGTCAGTTATATTGATAATATTGATTGATTTTGAGTTTATACCAACTATTAATTAAACTTGCATATACAACATATATATATATATATATAATGGTCTTCAATATCTCTTGATTATAACATGTGTGACATAAAACCTGATGTTAAGACCAACTTGTTCAATACTTGTCATATTATTTTTAACATTCAAACATTTTACAAAAGGATGAACTGAATGAACCCTATTCTTTATTTAACTGCATATATAATATAACAGACTTTGTTGCATGAAAGTCTGTTATATTAATATCACTGTTTAATTAAAAGACCATTAGTAACAGTAACATACCATCCCAGAAAAGTCTACTATCTTTACCTAATAAACATGATCACGCGGATTTCACCATCAGCCGATTTCACCATCAGCCGTGACATTTATTAACATGAATATTTACTATTACTATATCGAAAATTTTAATATGTCAAAATTCATAAATAAATGGCATAATAATAAATTTTCACTATGGCGCAACTGGCCAGTCTTATAGTAGTATAACAATAAATGACCCAAACGTTATTCTACTGATAATTCAATTGTACTGAACATTTATATGAAATGTACTAATACTAGTCGTTTAACGTAGCAAGTGTTATATCTTTCAATTAACCTCTGATCCGGTCAAGATGTCATAATTTATTCAAAAACAGGTGGAAGAAGACACTTAGTGTTTTGTTCAATGCTCATTAAGTTGTTGAATATTGATTAGCGATACTTAATGTTTGCGAACAAACATGCAGTTTCTTGAAACCCGTTTTTTTTTTTAATTTGCCTAAACCTCGGACGGAGGAATTATCAACAGTAAATTGCCATCTGGTTGTCGTTCAAAAAAAGTTATAATGCCGCCAACAAACCGTAATGACTTGTGCATACGTTACCGGCTCTGTCTTCAAAGTTCCATCATCCGATTTATTTGAATCACAACACCTCTTCTAACGGAGGACAATTTCCAGTTTTTTGTCGCTTAATAATAGTAATAGTAATAGCCTTATTAATATGATAAACCATCTTATCTTATTACGCGCAATTTTGAACAGTTGCCTCGTTATTGTCACTTGGCTAACAACTCGCTCTTCTAAACGACATATTTTAACTTTTTGGACACCAGATAATCTTTTTTTCTGAACTGTTTATATTATTTTTGCTTTGTAAGCAATAGACGAAAGCGGCAAACTACCTTTATTAAAATTTTATATACTGTAAAAACAGTATAGGCTCTGTTTCAGATTTATGCTGTTAAAATTCTCACTTTTAAAATTCTCTCACTTATATTTTTGCGTTTGGGTTTGGAATGCCCCGTCCAAAATACGTGGTTGTATTATGATTGGTCAAAATTTATCAAGTGATACAATCTTGACTATATCGAGAAGCAATTTACTAATATTATTTGAGAAAAAACTTGACTATATCTAATAACGAAACTTCACTGTATAACTTCATTATATCGAAAAAAATTCAATAATAAATGCAAAATTACTGTATGGAGACTTTACTATATCGAGATTTGACTGTATATATTTTAACATATAGCAAAGCTTAAACTTACATTTTTTTATTTGTTGTCTCAATCTCATCAATTTGCATAACGTAAATCTTTAATATTTTTGACAATAATTAAACATCGAAAACGTCTTCCAATTTTAAAGTATCTACTAGCTGATATTTAATTACTGAAGCTATTAGCCGCAAAAATGCTTGTTGGGAAGCCGTTATTTATATAATACTGTATATACGTATATATTATATTGTCCCCACAACATATAATAATTGGACCGTTTTTATTTACATTTACATGAAAAAATTTCAATCCAAGGTGTAATCCGCTAAGTTATGTTATAAATTAGTCTTGCAGAAAGTGGATTGTATCTATTAGTAAAAAAACGAATGTTACTGATGCACTGGTCGCCAACTTTTCCATGTCACTACACGATTAACGGTCAATATCCTAAAAATAAAATTTATTATTATGTAAAAATAAATTTTACACGTACAATGTAAAATTGTTCTGTTCGTAACTAATAATGCGTGTAGACTGAAGTTAAATATGGACATAGAGAAGTGCTTTGACAACGTCTCGCATGCCTAGTAGAAAACACGCCCATGTGCGACCGCCACAGGGAAAACCTATGATCTCCACACTAAAAAAAACATACAAAAAACACGGAAATACAAAAAAACACGCCCGTGTATACTTACTTGCACGAATGCATCCGGGCTACCAAATCTCCCAAGATTGAGTTAAGAGACAACATTCGCCGACATCTCGGCACTCTTTATTTTTTTCTTTATAACAAAAGGTAATACTACATATTTTATGAGATTATTCAGCCAAAACTTTATGTTCTTCTAAGTTTATAACTTTACCACATTTTCGACATTTGATTTCCATGTTTGTAACTTATTTTTATAATAGTGCGTTTAGACTAAATTTACATAAACGTTAAAGATAAATTTATTTGTCTAGCTTTAAGACTTTCCAATTTATTAATATTTTATGGAATATGTTATGTTCTATTCGTCAACTCATTCATAGCATGTGCGCAGTTATTTTATTATTTTGTAATTTTTTATTGTAACTGGTATAGAAACAGTCCAGTGTGTCAATTTTGCTGCATCTGACATTGCTGAATGCATATTGCCTCTCCTCCCACATCAATTTTCGCAGGTGGCTAACTGTTTTGCCCTTTCCAATATCAATTCTCTGTTGGTTCACCCTGCACAAGACAGAACCGAAAAATGGGTTGCTCAATAGGTGGTGGCGCGATCTCGGCCGGTTAATGGGAAACGCGGAGAGTTTATACAGTATATGGGAAGATTGAAATATAGTAACTTGTTCACAAATAGAGAGATTGCAGTATTGTTCAATAGATTTTAATCCTGCGGCTCAATCACATTATTGTTCACAGATCGAGAGATTTTAATGTTACTTCTTCGATAACTCCGGCGAGCCGTTTCCTCGTATCGTAGACATAGATTCGTTCGGTAACCATCGACATCGTCAAGTTAAATAACATAATATTAACAACTTATTGTTGAAATGTAGAAAGACCGTAATCGACTCTGAACGTCTTCGTGTCGTCATTACACTATTTCACTTAACCATTAGCGAATAAATACTATAATCAGTTGATGAAAATTTCTGTGTGATGTTAATGATAGCCTCTATTTTAGCCTGCGGCCAGAAAAACTCACTTAATACATTATTATATTAATAATCAAAAAGTATGGAGAGCACAATTCACATAGAATCAATACGCGGCGTTCACGTTAATACGCTGTCGGAAAACACAACGGGAAGCCCGTTTGACAACGGACCAAAAGATTACCAAGGAGCATATACCTCACTTGTCAAATGGTAGTGAAGTAGTTCCTGATATCATGATGCCGAATTGGCTGAAGGTTCTGTGGCCGTAAAGTAGTATCTTGAGGCAACTAGAAAGCTTTGTAAGCTTGGTTGAGTGTGTAAAAGGATTGTTTGGTAGTTGTGCGGAAAACCAATTCTTTACCGCATTCGCATTATCATAAATCGTTTGAGCATGTTAAGCGAGTTGACAATGACTTTGTTAGTAGCACCTTAAACACGTGCAATGCAATAGTTCAAAATAACTCAAATCAAGCATTTCCATTTCGAAACATTGATGTTTATTTACATATGTATATGAAAGAGTTAACACAAGAAACTAAAACACATCAATATACAAATTACTAATTCCAGTGCCTTCCATAAATATGTATCGCCACCTATCATTTCCTTCCTACTCACCGCCTTAAAAAATTTCCATCAAATAATCTGTTGCGAATTGTCCTGTCGGTAGGTATAAAATTCCGGTGGCAACTTCTTCTGAACTACTGCCTGTGCAATCTCTGTTGGCAGGTGCTCCACGTAAGCTGCCTGCTGTTGTAGTATTAATTGTTGCTGCTGTACGTCAAGTTCATTAGGAATGTTTGTTGGATACATCCCAACCGAAGCCGATTGCCATTGGTTTTGTACTATGTTATGAATTAACTGTTGTGATGATAGGTCAAGAAAATATGTCGTAAAGCGAGAAGAGGACGATTGCAAGAGGGGAGTGAAGATAAAGTGAGGTGAGAGGGTTAAAGAAAGCAAATAGGGTGAGAGACGGGAAGGTGAGGATAGAAGAGAATGGAGGAAATTTGAGATTGATGTATATTCGAAGAAATGATGTGCATACATCATGTGTGCGTGGTTTGTGTGTGTGTGTTTGTATTTACATATAAAACAATAAGGATAAAAAACGTATATAATGTAAAAGAAAAATTCAATATAAAAATCGCAAGACATACAAGAAGAATTTCAAATCGTATCATCCCGTTCACGTCCTATTTAATTATTACCGTCGATGGGGAAAATCCGACCTGAAGCTGAACGATCTGAATAATACATGAAACATATATGCACATCAAGACTAATGTAAAATTGTAGACTAAAGAATGGAATAATGTGTGTAATATCCATCGAAATGTATCTTTTTTTAAATGTTTGCGCATAAATAGTGATAGGAAGGAATTCTCACCTGTTGCTGTTCTAGCCACTCGTCATCATCATCATCGACATCCATTACTTGGTCCATGCATCGTCGTTTCTGAAATTCTTTGAAACGTTCTTCTTTGAACAGAGCTTTCATAACATTCCGCTTGAAATCCTTTGATGATAAAAAAGAACATGTACAACACAGTTCAATTACATGCATAGATTATCTCTCAAATAACAATTGCAACGGCACAATTCTGTTACACTACTCTTCCCTTCCTCTTCGCCAACTCCCTCTTGTTTACCAACCTGCTTCCAAAAATCGGCATTAAATTTCATCACAGGCTGATGGTGTGTATGAGGTGGAGGCGGCGAATGGTGGTGATGACGCGAAGTATGGTTCTTGCGCTCATCGCGGTCAGAGAAGGACCTACGACGATATGAATGTGTTCGTTCCGAGACAGCGTATTCGTCATTTACTTGGCTCATTTGTCGATATTCCAGTTGCAGTAAAAAACTGATATTTGGTGGGAAAATTTGACCCATGCGCGACTATACAGTGGTGCGCAAAAAAACGATCACAAGATTAGTTAGTGTAACTTCGTCAATTTCAGCCACAAGCACTAAATATTAACAAGCGTCATTTTATTATTATTTTTTTTAATTGTGCGCTTTATTTAAATAGTTTCGTTGAATCTGGCAATTGATTTATATAAAGTTTTGACACTTTGACAAAACCATCCCTCGTCCGCGTTCTATTTCTGCTCTCCAATCGACCATGTCATTTTATTTGTAACCGACTTTTCTTTGTCTCTTCATTTAATAACCGAATTTGTAAATTTCCCTTCCTCACTTCTATAGCGATGGCTGATAGACTTGACGCGTTGGAATCGTATATAAACGTTTCTGATCTCGATTCTACAGCGTTGGATTCGTTCACCAGATCCGATCTCCAAAACATGGAAACCTTTTTTGTACAATTATCTGGGGGTGTTTTGCCGTATATCGACGATGCTGGCATCACAGGAGGATTATCTAATGCGGCTACACCCGATTCAACTGGTTTCGATGTGGGACTATCAACTTTGGGTAGTGACATGTTACCTTCAGATTCGGTCATTTATCCTACGTTGGGATACGCGAGTGATGCCGTTTATACGCCAGAGAGTTTACACGAAAGAGATGATGAGGAGACACCGATTGTGCCAAGCACTCATTTAAATGATGTAACGGTCAATCCAAATGATCTTAATGTTAACAAGGCATATTTGGCGGGTGGTCTGATGAGCCCACCTGAAGAGACCCACGAGTATGCGCCACAGGGACTTGATGAACCAAACTTTAATTCGTTATATCCGACAATGACAAACATTGACCTATTCGACAGTACCGCTACGGCCGTTTCGGGCTCTGAAACAATCCGAATTATGAAAATGCCAAACCCAACGGTCGCTACAGATGCTCATGTGCAACACTACATTACTAACATGATACTAGAGCAAAAACCCAACCCGGGATCTCAAACGAAAGCAAAGGAAGGTGTTACGCCAACACCTAAAAGTCGTGGAGTTACAAACGTCAAGGTTGTTAACGTTGCCAAAGTTGATGGTAAGGGTGATACGAAGAATAATGACATCGATGCTTTGAGTTCAAAGATTGCGAAATTGGATTTGGAAGACGAGAAGAAGGGCAGCCATGAAAGGCAATTGGATGCAGATATTAGAAAGAAGCATGCTGCTTTGATTTATGCGTTATATCAAAAGATTCACAAATTGTATATTGAAATGGAGGAAAAAGAAAAGCTTGCGATGAATAAGGAAACCCGTGCAAGAGAGGTCTTTGTTGAATAATTAATTGATTTACGTGTGATAAATAATATTTCGGTAAAAAATATTATTGGTAATGAGAAGGACAATCTGGGGGGACGTAAAAACAGTTATTGACAGAGTCTTTGACTAATTATTTCGATTTATTTTACTTTTTCTTTGTTATGTATATTGACAACATATATAAAATATAAATATATACACAAATCTTTTTTATACGCGTATAGAATTTGAATAAAAAAACCACTTGATACACACAAAATCGTTAAAGAACCAAGTCACGTCAAAGATTTAAAAATCAAATCCAAATTTAGCAATTTCACCGGGTCGCTTTTTGGATTTACGCTGCTTAAACAGGCAATCATTATGCGGACTGCTATGCAAAGTATTGTTTACAATACGTCACACGAACGTTACAAATTTACCAATTTTAATCTGATTGTTGTATAAACCTTAAATTATAATTAATATTAATTAATTAAAATTACGTATGACGCATTACATGACTAATATTTTATTTGTCAATACAATATTGAATGGTTGCATATTGTTTACTTAACAAGCCAACTCCTGCAATGACGATGCAGTCACAAACTGGTCGTCACTCGAACGATGACAAGACTACAGTTCAGGATATTACTAT
>CAJVPJ010001399.1:0-10064 GCA_910592205.1 Paraglomus occultum | reverse complement strand
TTCGCCGTTTCTACTTTTGATAAGATTGCTCACTTAGACCTGCATTCAGTGATTTTGATAATTTTGTGTGTTGGTGTGACTTGTAGCAAGCGGGGAGTTGCCCGCTGCGAATATTGGTAGTCCGTCTATTTATATCATAAAGGACAAAAGGTTGTAAACATTGAGGAATGCCATACGTTTTAGGTGAAAATGGAGTTACCAACCTCACACACATTTTCTACTTAGGATTCATTGTATCTCTTTTTTCTTTTCATGTTTCGTTAGATATTTTCAGAGACAATATCAACGCGCACAGAATCGTTAATATTATTTGGAGCGTGTTACAGACAAACAGAGTGGACATGATGCTACACAATAGTTCAGGGGTCCAGATTTGTCTCACGCGGGTTTCCTTTTTTAAAAACTGCCACAGAAATATCATTTGCTATTTTTGCTTCTTACGTTTAAGAGACAAACATTACTATTAATACTAAAAACGTAAAGGTGAAACCATCTATAACAATATTAAAGTCTATCAAAAAAAAAAGACATTTCCCGCAGAGTAAGCATCAGTATTGATATTAAACTCAATTTTGAACAGAAGACACAGGGGCGATCAGATGACAATGTTTATAGGTTTTGCTGTGGAATGTAGCCCAGCCACGAAAATACCCCGTGGTCGTTCAATTTCATTTGCAATGAACTTTAACTTTAATTATGTTAGCTCTCAAGTATTAAAGTTTGACCTTTGATTGGTCGAAGCATTGATTAATATTCAGTAAGTTGACTTGTATTGGATAAAAGCCTTTGCCTGGTTTGTTGCAATGTTTCAAGAATTCTGCACTCGTTTTTCTTTGTTTGGCTTTTTCTTGTACAAATTCAAGTCATTAATAAGATTAAGCCAAATTAAAATGCGAATAAAAGCATAAGCAAGGCAAATTAATCAAGATGCTTCGCATGTAAAAGCTAATTAAGATTTTAGCCGATGGTAAATGGAATTTGCTATTCAATTTCGCTTACAGTAATACGTCTTGTATGACTCCTGTTTAAAAATATTGCGAGAGGAAAGTTTCTCAATGAAAGGCGTTGTAATAAAAAATAGGAGTTTTGCGAGGTTGGTGTATAAAGTGGCTGTATTTACTATAATCGTTATACCGAATATCGAAGCAAGTATTTCTAATATTTAAAATGGGATGCAGTTACTCCCGTGTTTTTCTATTATTATTAAATTCATACTTTAAAAGCCTATGAATTGTTAAGGCATTCATTTACATACTTTTTTATCGACAACTGACTACAATATTAGTTTAATACTATTGTGAGGAGAAGCGATGTATATCAATAAAGCAACTACTATGTAGATACATGGCACGATCAAAGTGTATAAAAATAACCCGTTATGGCTCAAAGCCAGTCAACATGTATATATATAACAATTGTGTTCTGGTTGCAGGCGAAAAGTTTCCGACAAACGAATTGTATTGCCCAACAAAAAGCGAAACACTGTATTAACTGAATTCATATCGCGTAATTTATAAATTGTCAAAGAATCTGACATAGATCAAGTTTATATATCATTAATCGTGTGATTTTTTATTGTAAACATATAAATATGATGTAAAACTCCAAATTCCTATACAACCGCTCAACTCTGAATATACTGTACAGTGGACTCTCCCTAAGTGCGGGTCATTGAGACTGGGGTCAATGCCTGCACTTAGAGAGAAACCTGCATTTAGTATTAGGGAGAATCAGTAATATTGAATTCACACATGGGACCAGATTATTTCCTGCACTTAGGGATCTCATGCACTTAGTATTAGGGAGAGTCCACTGTAATTATGTCGAACCTTAAAAGATAAACACAACCTCTATTGAAGATTTTAACTGGCGGTAAAGGTAATACAGAAGTCACGTTGGTTTAATGAAAATTTCGTAATTCAAACATTTGACAAGCCCTTTCTGCTTGAAATGGAAGCATCTCATAGGCTCGAGGTCTTGTCGCTTTACAGACGCATTCTCAAAGAAGCATCTCTATTTTTTGATCCAAATGCAAGGTTAGAGTGAAGTCGTTATCTGCGTTGTGCTAATTCGTTCATCAGCTGAAAACATTGAATATCACTCTTCGTTACCAACAAGCAGAATCTATCTAAAAGAGCGTACAAAGGAGAGATTTAGAGCACACAAAGACGAAATAAATGCGCGACGAATCAAAAACCAACTTGCAGACGCTAGGAAGGTTATACCACACAACGATGTTACTACAATCAACATTTGTGACTGTTATTGATCAATTTAAAAATCTGTAGGCGTTCCATCAGTTGCAAAGAGCAAATGTATACGACGTAAAATCTGTGATGCGTATTTTAGAATTATCTTATGGTAGACGAGGCAAGAAAAAACATGAACTTCTCAAAGTAGGGATAATTCTCAATGAAAAAAAAAGTTCTACGTCACTCGTCTCA
This sequence comes from Paraglomus occultum, assembly GCA_910592205.1. NCBI lineage: Eukaryota > Fungi > Glomeromycota > Glomeromycetes > Paraglomerales > Paraglomeraceae > Paraglomus > Paraglomus occultum. The sequence continues at coordinate 7,620 of CAJVPJ010001399.1, read as the reverse complement.
TCCTTATCCCTACTCAATTCTTCCTCTCTCTATTGTTGTCGATTTTGCTCGAAGCCTTTCATCTCCTTTCCGTCCGCCGCGCCCGCACCCCTTATTTCGCGTGTTCCACGCACTGCCCCGCCTCGTATCTCGCCTCCTCTCCGCGCACTGCTCGCGTCACAAGTAAAATCAGTTGATCCCGTTCTTCCTGTTCCAAAACATAAGCCACTTCATCCGCGCCGAGAGGCTAATTTACGATGGAGACATTTTTCGAAAATAACCAACCAGGTGTTGCCACCCTTGCCTCAAGACGTGGTTAGCGAATTGGAAGAGAAGGCAGGGAAAAATTTGAGAGATGCGGAAGTAGAAGAGAGGATGGATGATAGGCGAGAGTTAGGAGAAAAGGAAAAGAAGTGTCTGGATGAGAGAAGAGAAACAGAGGGTGTACCAAGGTCGCCGCGAGATAAAGTTAGAAATGGAGAACCATATCATGTTGGGCGACCGCATATTCCAAGATCAAGATTAATTAGGAGATTTTATCAAAAATTGTTAGCCCAAGTTCCAATTATGCATGTGTCGGTAACCGATAAAGACGAGAAAGATAATGTAGAAAGTCAATTAACAAATCAACTTGGTACCCATTCTCTCGAAGTTTTGATAAATAAGCCAAACATTCAATACAAATTTAGTAAATCCGCCTGGGCGGACAGAAGACCGTTACCGCTTGTGAGTTGCGAGGACAGAGAAGGATTAGAAGACAGTGAATTAGAATCGAAAATGAAAGATAAAGGGAAGAAAAAGAATGAACGTAGAGAATCAGGACCATTAAAGAATATTAAAAAGAGTTATTTGTAAAAATGGCAAGATATAGTGTTTTGGAGGGTAGGGAGCTTGACATGAATGATAGTTGGTACGTGAAGATGATTAATGTATCCCTTAAACCGTAAGCAGCACAGATAACGTACTTGGTGGAGGATCAGAATATCGTATGCTTGGTCTATATGAGAATGCTTTAGAAATGTGTAATATGTTTGCGTTAAGATGCTTTATCATGTATTAACTATCTCAATGACCAATAGACATTGAATTAAAAGATCCAATCGTATTAAAAACAAGAGGATCTCAAGATTTAGATTGAACAGTATAAAATGCATTTAATAATCTTGATAACTTCTCAGATATTGAACCAGAAGATCCAATTATTTCAAAGTTATTTTTGTCAGTATAAGTAGTTGATTTAAATAAGAATAAATCCGGCAGGCAAATTTTTAGGCGTTTGTTTAACAAAAGTGGTGTCGAAACATTTTTCGGGAAATAACTGTCGAGGAAATGAACTGAATCCTCGTCAGTATACAATAAATACTAGCACATTACAACAGGCCGAAAAATATCATATATTTCAATGTTGTTGTAAACATAAAGTTTGAGTTGTAATGACTTTAATAGTACAAATTATTCAATGCCAATAATTACTATAATATCGCGCAAAATTAATATCTACGAGCTTTAAAACAAACTTCATTCGCTAGGAGCGACCGTGAACGTATATACGGAATTCCGTAAAAGACTCATAACTCTTTGGTTAAGGATCGTTGTTCTAATAATAGGTTTATTATGTGCATCGTAGTTGCAGTATAAATCGAATAGTTGTACTATCGATGCAAGATTCTTATTCAATTAAATATTCAAGCATAGAGTTTAAGCGAGAGTTTGTATCTTAAGCAATGGGAAGTGTAAAGAGCCGCCTGCAAAATCAGTTACGACTTGTTTGACGCGGTATGTGAGCAAAACTTGCGTTTAAGGCTAAATGTCACCCGAATACAAACGTTCCGAACATGTTTACATAAAATGTCTGGCAAAAGGAATACCAGAAACTCAATTTATTGAGAATGTCAAAATATCAAATATTAATATGACTTTTTAGTAATTAATTATACTTGTAAAATAATAAAATTATTTGAGGGCGATCCCTGCAGTGAAAAATTTTATGCAAATCACAACTTTTCGACATGCCTCGCACTCCTCGCACGCCTCGTACTCCGCCCGCCAATAGAGTGATAACGCGTTCGCTCGCAAACTCTCAGACACCCACAACACCCACGAATTCATCCAGTGATGTCGCACCAATTGCTGCTCGTTTGCGCCCGCGAGCAAATAAAGCAACAGAAGCAAGTACACCAGTAAAAAGGTCAAAAGCACAGCAAGGACTTACCACTACTCCAACAAGGAGAGGCCGTAGTAAAGTCACCTTAGATAGCGAGGTAGTAAAAGACATACCGGATTCAAACACGATCAATCGATCACATGACTCGGATGTTGCTGATAATTCGGGGAGCAGTCCGGTTACTTCAAATAATACTGAAGCCGTACCCGTGGTTGTTGTGATTATGCGCGAAGACAATTCGCATGATTTTGATAGTTCGAACAATGAGACCGCTTTAGATAACAAGGCCGTCGACGATGCTGTAGATTCAACAACGATTCAAGCAAATGAGTCAGATAATGTCGATACCTTGATCAATGTAAATGATGTGCAAACAATGGCGAAGTCCCATTCTGATAGCGCAGATGTTGATGCTTTGAACAATCAGGTTACTTTGGTTGATAGCGAGAGTGTAGACGAAGTGCTAACGGTGGTAGACTTGTCAATGAACGATCAATCACATGATTCCGATAACACGGATGGGAAATATATCCCAAGCCATACCGTTAATGGTATTAGAAATCCAGAGACTGCTGAATCACATAACACTCCGACTGAGAAAGATCAAGAAACTGAAATCAGGAATACGACTACCAACAATATACAAATTCCAGATACAACTGAATCGCATGATACTGGTGCTTCAGCAGTAATCGCAGAAGAGTCACACAACATTATAACCGAAGAAGTGATAGAAGAAGATGAGATTAGGAATAAAGCTATCGACAGAAGTAAAAGTCAAGAGACAACCGAGTCTGCTGGTGCTTCAGTGGCTGTTACAGCAGCTAATGAGCAAGGAGATAGGAATCTAAATACTACAGAATTTCTTGTACCCAATGATATTGTCATTCCTAGATTGCTTCCATCTGAGCTTATTCAGCAGGTGCAGAATAAAGAAGAATATGAAAATTCGTAAGTAAATCTGATATTGCTTGTTGAAGAATCGTTTACTTGCAGCACTGGTGCTAAGTAAGTGCACGTATAAATTTTAGCAGAGATGAATCACGCAAACGCAAAGGCCAGGGCTTGCTGAAGGATGGAACGACTTCTTTGAGCCATAAGAAGAAGAAAAAGAAGAAGGAAAATAAGTCCAAGAACAGGTACACTCTTCCCAACAATTCATCTTCAAGTATGACATCTTATTCCATTACAATATTAACGTCTACGCTCTCGCTGCATGTTAGTCCATTTACAATAATGACCGTCGATGAATTAGACAAATGGGATGCACCTCTTGTTTCGCAGAAAATAAACACTAGCGTTGAAGAGCAATCTCGTGGGAGAACAATTACAAAAAGAAATAGTAGGTGTATTCTTTAATAGGTTTCAATGTTTGCTATGTATGACCCGGGCTAACTGGATAAATCAAATTAGCGATGCTGAATGCAAGCCAGAGGATGAGCGGCCCTGCATTTTCATTTCGTCGACGGTAATGCATAGTTGATGTGTTGTATTATTAGAATGGCGCCAAATTTACAGTAATGTACGTATAATTCTTTAGAATATAATTGTTTTACAAACTATTCAGAGTGACAGCATGCTAAATTGTATAATGTGATTAATTGTAAAGGTATCAGAAAATAGGACGTTATTTATAAAATTTGATAGCCAGCTGCCGTAATATATTTTATGACAACGTAAGTAAAGTGTTTAGCCTTATAATGTTAGTGTTGTCTATAATTCACCCCGCAATTTTATTAATTGTTCATTCGATCTTACAAATGATAGAAAACTATAGAATATGAAAATTTCTTTTCTGCAAGTACGTTATTATTTTTTCGATTTATTTAAAACGGCAAGAAGTCTGCAGGGTGTACCAAACTACCAGAGTATATTGTGACTAGGATGCTCTAACATGGAAATTAACCACGGATGGTCGCATTAATGTATATTGTATCGATATGATGAATGGATAAGAAGGATGCGCAATGATGTTCAGGCATCGTCTAAGTGAGAATGAAACACAGTTTAATAGGTGCTTTACTGACAGATGCCCAAGTCGAACTCACCTTGCTTTCAAGTCATGGGCTTCAGGTGAGCCGAAAGACAGTGTGAACCTTCGTTCACGTGTATGCTGCGAAAAGAACCTGGCCGTCAGGTCATTGGAAGCTGATCTAGGCCTTTGTAAAAGTTAGTACCCAGCATTAACAAACAATCAAAAGTCGCCACGAACTTGCCTCTCACATGACAAATGAAACTTTTCATCGTACGCAAACAGTGATATATCGAAAAAAGGAGTTTCACTATACGTCTGAGGTCCATAAGGTAGCACTGAGAGAAGACGTCTTCTTGCCGGTATCTCCCTACATTTCAATGCGAATTAATATTACTATAACACAAAACTACTCATTTTCTAGTTGGACCCACCCTCCAAGTCGCTGTTTCAAACTATGTTTATATTTATTCCAATATTCTCTTGCATAAAGATTGTTTGAGCAGTTTGCATCATAATGAAAGGGTTGATTGAATGCCACAAAACGTAAATGGTCACAATAGTCTTTGAAAATGTCTAAAAATTCTTTGGACGCGTTATCATATACGGCTACCACTTCTGTCGTCTGGTAATTATAGACTGCGAATAGGCAAGGGTGACCAACGGTCTCTGAATGCTGTACATGATTAGTGTAGAAGTGTATAAACCAATCTGTGAACAACGTCGTCGCTATATATATTAATACTTACTCGCCCAATTACGCAGTCAGGACAAGCAAACTTGATTAAAAAGTGAGATTCATCAATAAATTGCATTCTCCACATTGTAAGTAATTCTAATTGAGGGAATGTTCGATAAAAATGCTCCACACATATACTTCTGCATAGCAACTCAACTTAGTAGTCATTACTTATTCAATTTACGCATGAACTGTGTAATAGAACGCTGTTACCTATCAGTCTTGTTAAATGCCAGCCTATACAAGTATGAAAGTACGCGATGCTTAATGCCACCAATTAATGGAGTCTGCGGTATCGGTTGTCAGTAGGTAATAGGTATAATAAATACGGAAATAAATAGTACCATACGCTATAATGTTCAAATGCAACGGCCTTACCGCGTCTTCAGTTGATGGCACTAAGAAACCTCTGGATCTGTTTACATTTCTCTGCTGTTTTTGAGTTTGACCTAATTCGATCGTTGGAACCACCTGGTCGTCTCGGTTATTGTTACATGCTGATAAATAGAATCCAGATGGTGACGTTGACTGTATACATGGCGCGTTGTCTTCATTCGTTTTAGCCTCGATGTTATTCTCACAAGGCCTTCCAAAAACCTTTTTAATAGCATTATTGCGATTAGCCTGAAATTTCTCTTCCATCTTTTCGTGTTTTGCTATTGTTAATTCATCATCTTCAAAGGCATAGTAGCCAACATTGCGAAGTTTTATAATACGACCGTCATCCTTGACGACAACATGTAAAATGTTAGTCTAACATCAATCGCGAGAAAGACGTAGTCCTAAATTTGACATTACCCTTAAAACGTTTATGTATATTGTTTGATACTGCACTGACAGGACAGCAAACAGATTTCCCATCATGCTTACTCCATTATGATGGTTTGCATAAATCCTATCGTTCTCGTAGACGATCTTATCTTTTATCTGTTAGAGTTAAAAATCAAAAAGATAAATGTAACAGACGCGAATAATATATAGTAAATTTGAAAGGCTTATCAGTACCACTCCTGTTTCAATTTCAATGACGTAAAAATGATAGTTTTCGGTATTCAAGTTATACTTTAATTTCCCCGGTCGATTCTCAACAACGGGTTCGTTTTCTCTGTCTGAATTCGCTGTTGCTAATATCATCTGCGAGAGCATGTTAATAAGCAATACAGGATTTAATAAATTGACCATTTCAATACTAACATATTTTGCATTAGTCGTAACCAAGCAAAAGTCTTTGAACAGAGAGGCCGACTCGTCCAAAGACAAGAATTTCTGGTATTTTAAGGAAAAAAATTTCTCAAAAGTGGTAGAATTGTCAAGGAACCCATAATTATGTTAGTGTTGACTAACAAGCTACGATATCAGGGTAAGGATATGCGTTGGTACAATTTACTTCATTATAGGCTTCCGTTTCTTTTTCCAGAATTGTTTCCTTAAAATAGTACAGTTGGAATCCTTTTAAGCACTTGGTAAAGCAAATCAAATACTATTCAACGCAAGCACAAGTTAAAATTTTGGGGTGTAAAATAATTATTTACAAAAACCGAAAACAGTTTATTCACCTTGCCATCTGGTGTAAACCGACGAATCCAAATATCTGGCAAACACACATCAAATATAGACTGATTCGGATAGCAGTATTTATAAAATCCTCTATCTGTACTATTGTGAGGGCCGATTCTTCGCTGCTTCACTTCTCTGTCAAAAAGGGCAAAAAGGATGTTTTTGCGTCTGATTCCTCGATATTCCATAGCAATATGTAAAGTGTCTCAAATGACTTGAAAATGTTTGCAGCGTGTATTTTGCTAGACCAAAAATTCAATCCAAAATTTTCGAAAGTTCACGTACGAGAGGATAATAATAACGATAGCGTTGTTAAATCCGAAAATGATATTTATGAGTATTTCGGGAAATATTTGTAACACGAGTGTACGGTTACACGATGATGAATAACGCGACGATCCAAGTTGGTTCCCGGTAATCAATTCAGAAAGAATTTATTCGAAATTATAACAAAAAATTCAATCATACGCTCGCGCAGTTTAATTTCGTGAGTGTAAATAAGCGTGTGTACGCGAAAAAAAAAAAACATCCAGAAGGGACCGTTCAGATAATAGCTTTCATTCCCCCAACGATCATTTGACGTCAATTACAACGTTCCATCTGTCTTTACACTTAACGTAACGCTGGTTGTTTTTCTAAAATTAAATCTATTATAGGCTCAAGCGGCTTTCTAAGGATTTATGAAGATTAGTGAGACGAAGGATTAACGGAGAATTGCCTTTTCGGCAGACCAATCATCGTCATATGTTTGGAGTTGAAGACTACCACCACCAGATTAATTCATGACTTGTGTATGAGAATTACATTCCCTGAAAGACATATTATTTATTTACGTAAACTTTAGCGTTTATCTAAGCTTTCAGTGCTCCCTTGCGGAGCCAAGCTGATCTCATTATGTCCATTGTCCATTCGTTTCTATAATGTTCGATGCCTTTCAGTCTATATGGCTTGATTTTTGGTTTATTTTTCTGTTGACGAATATTTGATTCGCTATATGACTTTCTCCGACAATTGTCACACGTCTTATCACATTGGTCAGATGATAAATTTTCTCCAAAATATTCCAACACTCGAACCCTTCTACAAACGGACTTATCCTCACAAAATGACGTCATTGCCTCAAATTCATTCAGCAAACGTTTTAAGGGTAATGTCAAATTTAGGACTACGTCTTTCTCGCGATTGATGTTAGACTAACATTTTACATGT
>CAJVPJ010001398.1:0-10091 GCA_910592205.1 Paraglomus occultum | reverse complement strand
AAACAGACCATCTCCCATATCCAAGAAATTAGTTTTTTGCCAAAAGAATAATTACTTTCAATCAGATTATGTAGCATTGTTATAAATAAAGACGTCTCGATTTCAATATAAAAGAATGCATTTCCGTGCTTAGTGTTTACGAAATTGTTCAAGCGTCAAACGTCATTACCAGAGTATATGAACCAATAAATTTTTTGACGAAAAATGCATTATACTATTTACTATATTCAGTTATATCCCACTTCAGATATGTCCCCAAAAAGTCTCCGTCCCAAAGTGGGGATATAAACGAGGGATGACTGTAATTTGTTTTCTGCAACAACACTTGGAAGGATGGCTCGTCAGAATAAATCACGCGGTGTAGTCCAATGCAGCAAGCATTCATACAATTGCAATTTTGATACGCTCGTACGACAGTTTTTTGTTTATATTAACCGTTAATACTGTGCAGCGAACAAAGTGGAAGCCATCATTGCCAAAATCATTATATTTGTCCCAACGTTCATCCCGAAATCTTTTCAACAAAACTCCATTAAGAGTTTCAATAATTGGGGAATGGCGGTAGTGTGACGATAGTGCTACTACCGTCAGAAATCCGTTGCATTTTACCATTATCGCGGTTCTCGACTTTCCAGACATAATGCAGCATTCGAACATGACGATAGGGTAACAAAACATCATAATCATTTTCCCGTCCGACTATTGTCGCACATAAGGAATACGTGACACAATTCACTGAACGCGCATACTCAAATCAAACTGCATTATTCACCATTCTTCAGTCTGAAATCGCTTATTTAAACGTCCAAACAGAAGAGTTGCAAGCCATGCAGGCAACTAGATTCCGCGGAAGAAGAGTTAATTTTGATCAATATCCAGAAAATTTCCAGTCATGTGAATAACACAATTTCTAATGATAAACCCTATTACAGTATTAAGGATTATTATTATTATAAGCTGTTTTGTCATAATTGATTTTATTCTTGATCATGTAAAACATAATAATAAGCAAGTTGATGCAAATAATTGTGCAGCATTTTTTGACTCAGTAGCTGTTTAGCATTAATACTTACAGTATAATGATAAATTCCTGTCGCCTCGAGTCTCGTATTACAACTATAAAGAAAATGATAAAAATTATAAGAACAAAACAATGATATTTATTCGTTATTTCACCTCTCACTAATGTTAAAACTAGCTGTAGCACGTATGTGTAGCTTGGAAATAAAGTCTTACACAATGATATTTATTGCAAACTGTATCGCATCTTGTGTTGCATGAACTACAAAATGTCTTCGTACGAAAACCAAATCATTTACGACGGGGACAATACTGTTTCAGTTCCTTTTGGCCGAGCTTCTAAACGGTATATTGCAAACCATCCTCTACTTAAAAATACATAATTGAAATCTCACAAGAGCTTTGATCATTATTGACTCACATATAGTTACAGTATAGTACATCGGATAGTTTTCTGGGTATTGGTGAAACGTGACTTGTCGCAGATGTACGAAACTTTTCGCCATGTAGGTTGTACGGTAAAAGAAATGAATAAGTTGACGAACGAATAAGTTCTTGGATAAAGAAAAGTTAGTAATAATAATAATGTTACATTCATTCTGGGTTTTGAGAACAGACCAACCCGGTCACATATTTTTAGTAGTGTAACACGAGAGCATTGAGAACGATGTTTGTGCACTTGAAAATTTTTAGTATTATGATGACTGTTAATAATCCAGCAATTGACAACTTGATTAAAACCTCCTTTGACATTCATGATGAAACTTTCAGTTTGAAATGGATCCCTTACTCAGAGATCACAAGCATAAAGCCAACTCAAATTGACAACGTCTATTATGCTGTTCGCAAGGCATATGGTTATGATGATGAAGAATCGATGCTGCTGTTACTTGGCAGTAACGAAGAGTGTACACCAACACTGGTGGGTGAGTTTGCTCGAGTATACTCACTACCAACACACAATTACAATAATCGTGACAACAACTTTAGAAGACATTTTACATGGCTTGAGAGCCGTAACGCACTTATAATGGGATTTACCAGCCATGACGATAAATATTACATGGTCGCTAATAGATGGTTTTATCATTGTTACTCTCGATATGGATTCTGCACTGCATGCGGAATACTCCGATGTAGTCCCGTGTGGTGCATTTGTGGTCAGAAAGAGTTATCCGATGGATGGACTAGCAACAATAAGCAGCTCGATGCATTTATTAAGAAATCCCAATTACAAACAAACTCACCAAATCATGCATATTTGGAATGGATTCCATCCGATTGTATTGAGAATTGGGAAGATTATGCAGAGTTGTATGGTCTGCCTACAGATGAACGTGTTAAATTGATTCCACTTGATATAAAAGACAAAACACACGATTCATATTATGTCGAGGTAAACTATTTACTTTTGCATCATGTTTGTTGAATATAATAATTATTGACTTATTATTTCCACTAGCTATGTCGTACGCATCCAGATATTCTTGACACGGATATTTGGATTACTATCGGATTTACATATGATAACAGATGGCGAAGATATTGTCTAATAATAGAAGAACATTGGGCTAGAATATGTCTGGCGTGCCTGAAGCTATTAAATTCTACGATGAAATTATTCTGCCTCAAGTGTAAAGCACCAAGACCTGTCGATTGGACAACTGGTAACAAGCCGTTGGATTCATTCATCATGGAATCATGGAGTAATACAAGGAACGAATATGATGCGTATATACAATGGATAGAATATTCTCTATTGTCAAACGTGCAAGAGGCGACATTATTGCGCCATGGATGCACACACGTAGCAGATTGGTTAGACTCGACAACGAATAAATTGACTCGTGTATCACTCAAAAAGATAGTTGACGAACAAAACGACCAGGTGTTTGATTTCCATCAGGTAAATTATTTCATACTGACATGTGAACAATGCAAATACTGTTTAAACTTGCAATGACTGTATTTAATTGCTCAAACAGCTAACCAAGGAACATCCAGATATATCAACACCTGATAATGTTTGGATACTTGGGATTACTCAGGTGCCATCTACTCGCGAATATTATTTAGTTTTCTACCACAATATACATGCATTATTGGACAGGTTTATACAAAATAATAGACGCGTAAACTACATGCAATATAGCAACTTTCGTGAATTGAAAGAGATCGGATCTGATGGTCATGGAACAGTTTATACTGCTGAGTGCACAGTAATACCAGGTATAGTTGTGCTCAAACGGTTTAAGAGTTTTGATGGAATTCCGGAATTATTTATTAATGAGGTAAGCAATAATCGGTAATATCAATTAAAGTGGTATTTAATTTGATGCTGTATTCATTTTCATTTCATAGTTCAGAAGTCATGCCAGGTGTTCTAAGACAGTTTATGGAGTGACACAAGATCCAGAAACAAAAGAGTACATGATTGTTATGCAATATGCTACCAATGGTAGTCTTTTGTCTTTCTTGGATAATAATATTAACAAATTGACGTGGAAGAAAAAATTACAGTGTTTGAAGCATATTGCACAGTCTCTGCATCTTATTCATGATTCAGGATTAGTACATTGTAACCTTCATGAAAGAAGCATTGCTTTCTGTTATGAAACTCCATTGATATACGATTTCGACTTCTCACGATCGGTGAATTCACGTCAACGAATTTCAACCCTTCGAGGCGCTTTACCCTTTATTGCACCAGAAGTCTTCCGTACTCGCAAATTTACTCAGAAATCAGACGTGTATTCTTTGGGGATTATTATGTATTTAATGGCTGCTGGTGAATCGCCTTTTAGAAATAGGCAATCTGATGAAAGTTTAATGCGCGATATTATGGGTGGACTACGACCGTCTATGCCTGATTCCGCACCAGAGGAATACAAGAAACTTGCCGAGCGATGTTGCGATGCTGATCCTGATGAGCGTCCTGATGCTGACAGACTTGGGTGGGATATCAGCAACCTTATTACAAAGGTGGACAAAGACGATTCTATCAGTAATGTATGGAATACTATCTATCATAATGATGTTAAACCCTTATCGGGTCTCGAGGAGAGTAAGTAGTCTGATAAGCTCTTGCCTACTGGAGATTTGTGAAATAATTATGATTCAGTCGCAGGTATGAAGACAGCGATTGGTTGTTAATGAAGTCGATCTATAATATGATGTAATGACTCGAACATATTCTGAATAGACTTGTAATTCAATAATTTCGTCCTCTTTAGTTAATTAAATAAATATGATATGCCCCTATGTGGTTGAGTTAAAATAAATCGTGCACATTTACTGTTAGCGGCTTGCCGAGTAGTAACTTGAATAGTAAACACAGAGTACATCATTTAAAGTTTATGAAACCGGTAGTAAGTTTGATGCTAAAAAAATGCGTAGCTACATTCGGATTCTGTTCGACGGACGGTGAAGTTTGCATTGTCAATTCAGCACCCGGCCAGATGATGCTGCCTCCTAGTATTGTTTTCATAGTCAAAACCAAATCTTACTCAAATGACTCGTGGAGGCAAGCTTAATTCTTCACGGCCATTGCCTTCATTAACGTTGGATAATAATACTGGCGTTTAAATTCTTGATCGACGCAACAGCCACTTCATGCCAACTGGAGACGCGATAAAAACAAATCCTGGCCTGCTCGAAACCTTTCCGTTGAGGAATTCTGATATTCACCCAAGAACCTTAATTGCTTGTCTAGCCAATGGACCGGAACCAATACAAAAGGCAGGCGGAACATTAAATGAGCTGAGAATGAATGACGCAATTATAAAAAATGTTATTAAACATGAACGTAATAATTAACTAGTCAGATTACTTACAAGTGTAGAGTGCTTTGGCTAGATATGTAAGCTATTCGCGTCAATTTTCGTACACAAATATATCGCGAGTAATATATCGCTACTTTTTCATGATATTGCTGCATAACTTTGACGCTTAAAGATGCAAGTTTTAACGGTATCCAATAAAACTTGCCATGCCTTCAAGTCAACCATGAGAAATAACGTATACCAGCCAATCGCCACAATAATATGTCAGATCGAAAACGCATTCCCTCATGTCCATGTAGTGGCTGTAAGCTAATATTCAAATCAACCGTCCCGTTGTCCAAATAGACCAACTTGCATCGCTTAAGCTTTATTAGCTGAAGGCAAGGAATGCAAGGGGGTCCCGATTGTTGCACCGAATTGCGCCTGCTTTCGACACTTGAGCGACTTCTTCGGTTATGCCCCGAACCCCCCCAGTGACCAGAACTAACTCACACATTTTAAACCAAGTTTCGAATGGTACGCTCTGTCTTTAAGTTTACAGGAGAAAAAAAAAGAAAATTAGCAAAAAAAAAAACGAATAGCAAAAACAAATTCATAGAAAATCGACGCACGAGTTACCGTAATGAATGACGTGATGGTTGCTCTAATATCGTAGCTCATAAGTTGGTGTCTTGTTGTCCGAAGCAACTTATCCAGAGTCTCTAAATTCATCTTCTGTACTTCTACGTAAGAACCTCTGCATTTTGTTCATCAAGGCTACAAGAAGTTGCATTTGTATTTTTTTGCAATCCAACTTTGCTAGCACACAATATTGCCAAAGTCATTGATTCATCAATTCGATGTGTGTGGTTCGCTGTAAATGATAAATGAGATATCGGGCTAGGAGAGGTTCGCGCGCATCCAAAGACGGGAGCATAATTTTCGATTCTAAAATTTATTCATACTATTGAGTTTTGCCGTTTAGACGAGCTGCATAAAGACATGAAATAATTATCATAATACTCACATACCCTCATAAAACCCCATTAGGTGTTCTTTCGTGATCACATTTCACAATAAGAGTAGTTTACTGGTGTTCTACTGGCAAGAGCACTCAAGGCGCGTATAAAGCACAATCCAAAAACGTGAATCATTTTGATGGATAATCCGAAGCATCGTTGCAGACCCAGAAGACAATGAAAGTACGATGGCGCGCGCTTGGGCATAAAATAAAAAACGAAGCTTCTTGTCGGAGAGATCGACGGGTTGACTCAACGCTGTTGTTGAGTGAAGCAACTACCGATTTGTTGCAAATTGCAATTGAGAGAGTTTTCAAGCAAGATAAATTTCAATCTGATATAAGGCTTACGAAAACTCCATTTATTACCTGAATCGACAATATAATTTGTTTTCTGCAATTGCCAGCGCAACAGCACTTGGAAGGATGGCTCGTCAGAATAAATCACGCGGTGTAGTTCAATGCAGTAAGCGCCCATACAATTGTAACATTAATATGCTCGTACAACAGTTATTAGCCGTTAAAAATGTGCAGCGAACAAGGCCAAGGCCTGACCATGCGGAAGTCATCATTGCCGCATTGTTCGCTGGCTTGCATTCCGAAATCTTCTCAACCAAGTTCCATTAAGAGTGTTTCAATAACTGGTGGGTGAATGCGGTAGTGCGTAATAACAATGCTATGGTATTCCGTCAGAAATTGTAGCAAGGGGTCGAAACATATTTGTCGCGATCGATTTATTAAAAATTTCTCGCCCCAAGCCACTGCTATCACTTTGTCGTACCTATAAGGAAATACGTGACACAATTCATTCGAACGCGCATTGAAGTTTTCCGACCCTCACTCTCAGGTCGCCTTATTTAAACGTCTGCACAGAGTTGCATAGATTGTAAAGCCATAGAGTCAACTAGATCCGTGGAAGAAGAAAAACGAGTGACAATTGCAGAGGAGAAAGAAATAAGTATGTCTGATACAAGGCTTGGACTTTCAAAGTCATCAAAGACATATGGGGAAAATGGGGCAGATATATGCGTCTAGTGAAATGCGAGGATCTCTAGAAAAACGTGAAACCTGTCTTGAAAGGCTCTTTCGAACAACTTTATTTAGCAGTTCGACCAGGATGAATGGAGCGACCAAGTGATAGGTCACATGAAGAGGTTTTGGTGGTTTACCTGTTATTCGCTTGCATAGTTAAATTAATTCCATAATCAATTCTTTTAGATTCAGCGGGAACAAGTAATGAAGGCTCGAGTACTTGGGCAAATCTGACATGCGCGATCAAGTGTGGAGAATGCCTCGAAGCAATATTCAGAAAACTTTCTCATACTAAACGTTGATGAGTAGCCATAGCATTCATGTTCAGCGGACGACCTGACTTCCCGAAAGCGCATATGGCAACAATCTTAGCGATACCACACCGTCAAGCCGACAGTGAGTAGGCATCTTGATAGGCGATTCAGCAAGCCATCACGATTAACAAATTTGGCATAGATAATGATATTCGGCTAGAGATTATCGTAAATCAAATCTTGATGTTTCTTATCGGATCGATGACGAACAACACCCCAATATTTCATTCACAAAGCAAATCTTTGATTCACGTGACTAACGTTTATAACGCAAGTTAGTCACTGCAGGCTTTATTGCCATCTCGTACAGTTCGGAAGAAACAAGAATGATAGAACGTAGTTGTTTCTAATAAATTAATAAAATCTACAGCTGTCACCGTATTTTGTATTGTGTTTACTGTCAACAGCGATGGGGATTGTAACCTCTATCAGAGTATGAATCGACTCTGAACTTGTGTCTTAGAACAAGAGTCGAAAGAAAAAAAGTTAAGAATGTATGATACCACAAATAATCCGTCAATTCTATAAGTTCGTCGTTATTCGCTAATTCCATAGCAATAACGAATGAATTGTTTTCTTAATATTCTTGAACGTATTAAGGAACTCGGAGACAGAATATTCGAGAACGGTACATCCACCTAATTGGACCTTCTCAAGCGTTCTGCTATGTTGTTTCAACGCATCCATAATCGGATTCGCACAGGGACCAAAAGCAAATAAAGAAAATTCCTTTAATGACTTTTGCTTCTTGATGATTGATGCAACTTTGTCGTTCATGTCGCTTTGTTCCTTTGGACTTGCACATAGTAACTTCACCGAGAGTTTGTTGAGATCGTGTTGATAACGGGCAACATCAGATAACCAGTCTGATGGACCTTCAACGTTGATTTTCTTCTGATACATACAAGTATTGAGACTCCTCAATCTACATTTTCTCACAAACATGTTCATCATACGTGAGAATAGCAAATCCGTATGCTCAGACATATCTTCATTACACAGCCACTCTTCTAGCCTCTTGTACAAGACTGAATCGACAACTTCCCTAGTGAAAGAGACGTAATCCACTGTCAAATTCGAGGCGGGCAGATGAATTCCGTGAGCAACGAAGGTTTCTTTATCTTCTTCTAACAAACTCATCAGGTAAACCTCGATCGGACCGGTACCACAGTCGTTTGAAGGACTGTATGGGGCACGATAGAGAACAGCGACGGATGCGTTGAACCATTGTCTGTTGGTCAGCATGCAACTATGCAGAGTTGCCAAATCGTCGGAGAGATATTCGACAATGATACTTATAACTTCGGAAGGAAATAAAGAATGTCGGGGTGTAAGGAATGTTGACATGATTAGGGGGGGGGGGAGAGAGAGAGAGAGAGATGTGGATAAAGATACGAGACCAGTAACGAGTTGGCAA
Organism: Paraglomus occultum; assembly: GCA_910592205.1. Lineage (NCBI taxonomy): Eukaryota > Fungi > Glomeromycota > Glomeromycetes > Paraglomerales > Paraglomeraceae > Paraglomus > Paraglomus occultum. Next base: position 1,529 of record CAJVPJ010001398.1, on the reverse strand, counting down.
GGACATTTAAAGTTGTGTGGTGATCCTTGTACGCGGCGGCAAACCAATAAGATGGCGCAAACAGATATTCTAATTATGACTACCCTGGGGTTGACATCAGTGTCGGGCAGAGAATGCAAAATGCTTACATTAAAGTAATGTAATGTGTTACCATATATTGATATCATAAAATTTGATTACATATTGAAGGGGGGGGGCCTCACTACTCTCGTTTTCAACAGTTAATACCTCAAAGAGGCAACTAAAATTTCCCCTCTCAAGTCCAAATCCCTAATACTAAGCATGCATAACTTCCCTGAACACGTACTTCTCACGTAAATTTATATTCTTTTATTTCACCTCTCACTATCTAGGTTACAATAGGTAGCTGATGTTAAAACTAGCTGTAGCACATATGTGTAGCCTAATAGTAAACAGCAACTAATCTCCAAATTTAGACTGTCATTTGAGGACAAGATATTGTAACAATAACATACATTCGAGTTTAGTAAAATTGTGTGTCCAGTTTTACTGATTACTAACCGTGATGGCCAAAGTATAAAACTCAACACAGAAGCAGTCGCCCCTGCATGTATGCTTTTTTATTTATGCTAGCCCCTTATCGATCTCTATCTCCACAAATTTTGTTTGAGATTTGTGAAACGATTCCATGATCCAAATAATCGGCTATTCCCCCCCCCCCCCCACCACCCTTTCTCAGTAACCCAAGGACGTTCTGCAATTTAATTTTCACATTGTTAACAAATAGCAATTAATTGTGTATATGAGATTCTTTGATTAGTTGACCAACATGATTCAAACCCGCGGTTTTTGTCATCAAAATGTCGCTGACCAATTGTCATTCAGGACCACTATTAAAATGAACTCGGATGTCCAGTAGAAATCCATCCTGGTGTCATTTCCAAGTGAAAAAAGGTTAAACTGGAATGGTTGTGTTATGGAAGAAACGAGTTCTTTATACCTTTGCTTCAGCATGGGAGATATTATCGTTTTCAAAAGATGGACAAACCCAAGAAAATCCGGGTTAATACAATTGACTAACCTTTCTTGTAGTCATCGCTTTTTTTTAAGCATGAATAAATGTGCATATGGAAAAAGTCCATATGGACTTAAAATTCCGTCGCATGTGTTTATGCATATCTATTAACGTGTGACAAACTTGTTTATTTTCAATATAGAAAAACACGAAAGATGTCAAAACGGATATTTTAATTCAGCCATTGCTTAACCAACTTTGATAAACAAGACTAATCAAACTACTTACGAGTGTCTCATACCTCCAACATAAACTTTTCGTTAGCTTCTCTACACGTACTTTCAGGAGCATTCTCTCGCTTGGCAAAAAGATTCATATGTTTTTGAATCACTGTCTCGTCAAATTGCCAATCGACTCCCTGGGTATGCTTTTGAATAATATCAAACACTAGGCCAGTTAATACCAGATGAGTGAAAGTATACACAGTGAAAGTCGATATAACGGACTGCTCGGGACCAGTACTTTTGTCCGTTATATTGACGGTCCGTTACAT
>CAJVPJ010001397.1:0-10093 GCA_910592205.1 Paraglomus occultum | reverse complement strand
CTTTTTTGTGTGCACTCACCTGACAAAAGTGTTCCCACGATTCATACGCCCAATTGACAAAATTTGATTGCATGTTTCTCACCTGACAAAAAAGTAATTATCACGAGTAAAGCCACCGAAGAAAAGATGGACAAAATTATAATAACGATAAATAACGATAAAAGATTAATAGAAATTTTGCTTAACAACCATTGTAATGCTATGAGAATAACATAAACTGCAAAAATGGTATTAAACGTTTAATATTAATGTTAAACTAGATATAACTTTACAGAAACTTTTAAATCTCTCTGTGACATCAGACCAAGACTATCACTACCTCATCGGAACCCCATTAATAGAGCCATAACTAACTTGTCCTGGTATCATAAAAACCTCGTCATGTCATCGTGAAATAATATTGTGGTGTTATCGCTGTAATCAAGTTAGGATACCTTGTTAATACTGTATGCATCACACATAGATCTTGATTATAGATCTATTGCTATGCTGCTATTATTATTATCATAACTCTCTCGTCTAAATGTCATCACGAGACCTCTGTAACGATGAGATAAGTCGTTTACGTCATAATCATCACACAAATAGACAGTTCCGATATCAATACAATTTGAAAAATTTATTGTAGCAAACAGTTTTATTTCTTTCATAGAGCGATAGTTATTATACTACATTAGTAGTCTACGTTAATCCAATTTTCTTTTATTTGACTTATCGTAAACTATCCGTTTTGTCTTTCGCGGCAAAAAGTTTAATTCAATATTTATATAGAAATTGAAAGCAAAAACCCAAGAGGACAAACAAAAAGATAGGAAAATTATCAATTTTTTTCGTCCAAGACAAATTCGTCCTCGTCGGCAATCTCTTCCAACGGCCGTTGGTTAGTTTCAGGGAGATAGCTTGTCGCTATCGCCCCAAAAAGCATGAGACTGGTCCATCCAAAAGATGCACCGAGAAATCGTGCACGTAAGCCCTCAGCCGAACGCACGTCGGAAATCCACTCCATTATGGAGTAGGAAAATATGTAGCCGAACTTTCCCAAAGACATTGACAGCCCAAAGGCTGTGGATCGATACCGAGTCGGGAATAACTCGGCGGGATAAACAAACTTCATCGATCGTGGACCGAGCGTTAGGAAGAACTAGCAATGTTTAAAAATAAAGTTCGTCTCGCTATTAGCGTCAAAAAAGTAATAGATTGTCAATAACCATTCAAAACGAAAATCATGCTTACTCGGGTTAGTAATGCCAGTCCATAATAAACCGAACTTGTCTCCGGTTTATCAATGTGCGTAAACCAGACCAATAGGCCTGTAAGGCAGTATAAAACTGCGCACCCCGAAAATCCAATGTATAAAAGGGGTTTTCTGCCCAACCGGTCTACCAAACACACGGCAAGAAGGGCCGCCGGCACGAACCCCAAGAGAAGCCAAAGCACATTATTTAAATAATAGTCCAAGAGGGTATTGTAGATGTCAGTGTCTCCAGTGTTTATTAGAGGATAACCCGAATATAAAGCGGGATTAAGACTTGCGCTAAATAGGACCAGGGAGATTATTACTAAGTATTTCCCGCTTCTTCCAGAACGAAAATGTCGATAAAAGCTGAGGACATGGTGTCCTATGCTGATGTTTTGTTTTTGGTATTTACTATCAATCTCTTCGATGGCAATTTCCCTTTCGATATCAGAGATTCGATATCGAGGAGGTGATTCGGGAATCGACCACCTAAACAGTAATGCGATTATCGCCGGTAAGGCGCCGATTCCAAGAATGATTCTCCATGCTCTGTCCAGAATTTGTGGATTCTGATCGATAGACGATCGGAAAGTTATAACAGTGAGAAGCGAGACCAGAGCAGCCGAAAGCACCCCGACGGTGTAGACGGCGTACCCGCCGATTAACATTTTTCCCCTATGTTTTGTTGGGGCAAGTTCGGAAATGATAACTTGATGTATATAAAGAAGAAACGTTATTATGTGCGGTAAATGCTACTTTTAAATATAAAGAAATGGTACGTACGGGCGCTAATTGGGTAATCTCCGCCAATTCCTATGCCGAGAACGAACCGACAGAAGACAAAGGCATTGATAAATGATATGGTAGGTCCTTGACCCACGATGACAGAATAAATCGTGCCGACTACCACGACGACCAGTTCTACACCGAACGTCTGTAATCAAAGCATACACAGTTAGGATTTAGCTACACACTAATATTAACGTTCATTACTCTTACCTTTTTCCGCCCGTACTTATCAGCTAGGATTCCGAACAGTAAGTGGCCGAATACGGCCCCAAGCCAAGGGGCCGTTTTCATTATTATCCGAAAATTATAGATAGGCGTATCGGCATAAGCAACTGCCAAGAGTGGGTAAACAAAAATGTTTGCGTATAGAGTATAACCATCAGTGAAAAACCCTGCACACGTCAAAATACATATTCTAATGTGTGCCGAGTCGAAGGCTTTTTTACGTTTGGTGGTAGGGTCATTTTGTGGGTGTGGTGAGGATGTTTTTCCACTCATTTTGTTTGTTAATTGTAAGTTGAGTGTTGTTGTGAATAAAAATTCCTCGCGATAGTAGATGAGATTTATTTATAGTGTAATGCAATCAAAATACTGTAATTGTGTTACGACAGTTTCATGGTTACTAACTTTTTGACGCTTTTAAAGTTGGTAATGCAGCTTTAGTCGTACTATTGTACTTCACATACTCTTGACTGCATCGCATCACATTGCATGAGACCGGTTGCTGAAACTGACAATGAAGCTAGCAACGTCCATTGATACGACAGATTCATTATTTCTACACATTTAAAGTTGGAATCTCTTAATTTAGAGATTGCATTGGACAGATAACAGTTCAAGATTGTTGTTTATTGATGTTGGAAGATTACGATTGACATTATTGTGAATTTTACAATGACCAGTAATACAGTCGGTCAAAATGGGCGAAATAATGAGGTGAGGAATCCATGTAAACAATTCCTTATTCTGTCAGGTAGATACAGCATCGTCAATTGTGAACTCCTTTTTGTTTCATCTTTTATCGATTGCTTCCATAAATTATAATCGAAGTCTCATCTGGGGGCGTGTGTAACGCAGCAAGTAGCATAACAATGAATGCATTCTTACATAACCTTAAATATGTGTGTAGCGTTCAGATTTTCTCTCTGGAAAAGCGCTTTATTTTGAATTTCCTAATTGGGGTTTTCAAAAGGTGGACAACCCGTCCGAGTGATAGCAATATTTTTAATCATAACGACAAGCATTTATTTATATCAATACATGATTACTGCGATTATGACAATTATTGTTGTAATAACATATTTTGATCGTAATCTTCCCATGTTTCCCTCGCATTCTAGTCTGATATGACTTTTATTTCATTTGTATTCTGTTAAACTATGTACTTACTGATCAAATTAACTATAATTTCTTCTCTCTCTCTGTTCAGCGACAATTTTTGGCAATTCTCAAGACAGTTTATTTAACTTTTACCGAAGAGTTGCTCACCTTTTTGATTTCGATTGTCGGCATCACCAAAGGCTACTGATATGACAAGTGTAACCAAGTTCTTTGTAAGCAAATTAAGATTATTCAACGATAACATAATAACGATGCGATTGCTCTACCAACATGTAATGTTTACCTTGAAAGAAAATCTGATAGACATTTATCACTTGTATTAGTACGTCCTTCTTAATTGCAGGAACACCTTTACATTCAATTGATAAGAACGCAGACATGTACTTGAATAAAGTTCGGGAAGTGTAAATCTACATTTGGAAATAACCTGCCGAATTAGGACATTATTCCGGAGAGAAATCTGTACATACATTAGTCAGGGTCGACGGACCGCAGCAATCCAATACAGCTTTAAACTGTATTTTATGTAAAAACGCCAAGATATCTGATTTCCGTGCATGAATGGCTTCCGGTGTGATGCAATGTTTGGATTTACTAATCGAAATAAGCAGACAGTACGAAAGTCTTCACACTCAGCATCCATAAAAATTTGTAATTAAACTAATAGGCTAGGCTGGTTATCGAATAGTGAATGAATACCTTTACTTGCCTCACGTACTGTATGCCATCCTTAGTAATTTAGTGGTTGCTCCAAAAATTCTAACAGTGTCGTCGTTTTTTAGATGATTTGTATATTGATGTTTGCGTGGGGTGTAGAATAGATAATTTAATTAGGTATGACAATCGACAAGGGGCTAATATTAATCGTAAACAGATCTGGTGAAACCAAAGCAATATTTAATTATGAAGAAGTATGTCAGTACTGTGCAAATGAGAATTTTTTTGTGTACAATAAAATCCTATTTGTGACGCCAATGTTACTCCAATTAAAAAACGGTTTTACAGCATAAATTTTATATCAATTATAATAATATTACGCCTTCTAGCTTGACAATAACTATTACTCCTATTATCATACGCCTACTCAAAGTAACGGAATCATCTCTTGCGCAGCAAAGATCTGCTATAAGACAATTATGGGCTGAAAGCCAAAAGTTCTTTCTGAAATGACAGGTGTTCTGTTGTCTACTGTATACAGATATGTTGCTCAATTAAAAAAAGATGGGAAGTTAGAACCACTTCCGCGCTCAGGAAGGCCTAGAATATCGAGTCCGAAAAAACAGCGTCAAAAGGTCGTATGGTTCAAGCAGATAATTATACAAACAGCCAAGAGCTTGCCACAAAACTCATTGAATCTAATCCCTGGTTTGAATGTCTCACGAATACAATATCCAGAGAGCTTTCTCGGCTTCATTAGAAGGTTGATATTCCAAAAAAAAATTCTTTTTTAACAGATAATCATAAAAAAAGACGAGTAAGGTGGGCTCTAAGACTGCCCATTCTAAACTGAAAAAGGTAATATTTTCTGATAAAACCACATTCCAGATGTATAGAAATACCGTTAAAGTTTATTATAAAGAAAATCAACCACCACCACCACCACCACAAAAGGCTATGCCCAAGCTTTCTTACAAAATTCACTTCTGGGAGCATTTTCAGCAAAAGGTCTTATTGGATATTTTATGTTTACTGAAAACATGAATGGTGACCTTTACAGACAAATTCTCAATGAGAACTTATTTGATAATGCATCTGCTTGGATGGGAAAATGTTGTATGTCAGATCGGGATTTATGTCAGATCAGAATTTTATGTCGCTTCTAAACTGACATACGACAATATATTATTTACTCGATAAATTTAAAGTCACTTTAAGATAATATTATTACTCTAAAATAAAGATATCACTTCGGAATTGACATAAATTCCGATCTGACATACAACAATATCTTGAATAAAATTTATACAAAATTTTAAATAAATCCAACTGTTAGTTGTTGAACTTGTCAGCTAATTAGTAATTTTTATTACTTTTGCACAGCACTGTAAATGCTGATACTAAGAAGCAGAGCTTCGAGGCTCTGCCTCATATTGCGCCTTATTTAGCGAATGGTGTGTAACACATCGGATGTAGAGTCTGGGATTTCCGCTTAGTTTGTTAATCGGCTTTATACTATATTGTACGGGAGGGGGTTTTGTGTCACTTAACGACGCTAGAAAGACGTGAAAATCCACTCACTATCTTAAAGTTAGAAGCTCTTTTGTCTCATTCGATAATTCTGCGAGTGAAACCTGCCGGGGCAACACTTAGTAATAGAAATAGTAGGTACCCCGCAAATTGCGCAAGGAAACTTGGCTATATTTTTCTCGTGGAGATTCCAATGTTTTGCACAACCAGTAGTTTGAGTGCATATTTTACCACAAATAGAACCATCCCTCTTTATATGCGGACAGGTAACGCGATCCATGTATTATTATTTTATGTTTATTTTTTTCTTCTTAGTTTCAATTATGCTTAAAAATATCGATGACTTGAGACATTTTTTTTAGTTTATTGATTATTTTTCTTCACGTTGGCTTTGTTTATAAGTGAATAAGTGAAAGATAACTAAAGATTGACAACGAGTTGTATAACGTTTTATTGTAGTCGGGGTGATCAATAAAATGCTAATCAGGGTAGTACAATTTTCTCGTACACGCAAGTTAGATGACTATTAATTGTCATATATTCCTCACGTTTGAATTTTTTTTTGTATACTAAAGAAAGTGGGAAAGGTGCGATATTTTCCTTGTTTTGGTAAAAAAGTTAACGGTATTAGAATGATCAATAAAATCGAAATTTTTTGTACAACCATTATTTATTATCGCACAGGATGTGTGCAGCAAAGGGGCATGCATGTTTGATTGCCGTTATGTAATTCTTTAAATGGTTGTGTGTCATGTAGCCAACATCTTTACGACAAGCTGTATGTAGGATGAAAATTTTAAAGTATTCGATTAGTATAAAAGCGTCTTCTCCCACATGGGTGGTGGCGGGTATAGTATACAATTAAAATCCAGCGCAAAAAATCAACACTGTTGTATGTCGGATTGAAATAGTAAAAACAACCAGGTAACAACATTATAAAATCATGTATGATGGCATTATGATATTAACCCTACTTGCGTATTAACAATTGAGTATGTTTTAATATATGCTACTTTAGCGTTTGCAAGTTTTAGCATAAGAAATAACTAATTTATATAAGCGCAAGTCACTTGTGATATTACCACTTCATACATTTGAATCTAATTTCATGATACCATAAATAGTATTACACGTAACAAATTACTGCACTGTCGATTATGACAGTTAACTATGCTTCATAACATTTTATATCACAATGTAAACTCTGTCAAATTTCCAAACCCGCATTTACATACGTAAAAATTGAAGGTTCAGAACATTTATTTGGAAGACATTGCATGTATCACTGTCACAAGAAGAAACGTATAACAAATGCGATCAACATAATGTTTATTCTCACAAAAACTGCGCCAATGCCGAGGATTAGAAAAAATAGTGTGAATTTTCTAATTATCTTCAACTATTCGCAGAACGATTCATTCAATGAGGAATTGAAATTTGATAAAGCATACGTATAGTTAGTATTGACAAATTCTAAATGTTGATTACCGTTATTAATTATCACAAATTGTGTACATACAGACAGAAACCACAAGTAGTATGGTTGAATCCTTCGTCACACCAGTCGCCAAATTGTGTGGTTAGCACAAACTTGTTTGATAACTCAACTCATCAAGCAATAAATGCATAATAATGTTGTATGTCAGATCGGAATTTATGTCAATTCCGAAGTGATTATGTCAGATCAGAATTTTATGTCGCTCATTAAAAATTTGAGCGGGAAAATTCTTTATCTTAGAGTGATTTTATCTTAAAGTGACTTTGTTTTATCGAGTAAATAATATATTGTCGTATGTCAGTTTGGAAGCGACATAAAATTCTGATCTGACATAAATTCCGATCTGACATACAACAGATAGATATTTCTTTTCGAATATGGAACGTCGCTGATTTCTTGAGGTATTGGGGCAAGAAAAGAAATTCGTAGCCTTGTCGATGGTTTTTGCAAGATTGACAAGTTGGGAGTTTGTTTACCGTATTGATACGAGCAATATTATCTATTTCGATTGATAAATATAATTGAAATAAAGGGTAAGTTGATAAATCTTCCCGCGCAACCCAAAGAATTAGAGCCAGAGCCAGAACCCGAAAAGAAAAACGGCAAAACCCCCAGACATTTTTTCCGGATATAATAGTTTTTCACAATATACGCAAGGAAGACAAGGAAATTGATTATAATGGTCATTGAATAATTGAGCAATTTTCTTTTGAAGGGGACAAGACGGTCTCCATGTAGGATGTTAGAAACAGTTAGTTGTTGTTGGAAATTAGCTAAATTATTTGAGAGGTGTGAGAATTGTTCTGGAAGAGTGGTACGTAATGGTATATACGTATATTGATTCTGGAGCTAAAATACAAGATAAAAAAGCTAATATAATACTATGTTCGTATTACGCAGTGAAAGTGTAACGGTTCGTTGATATATCGGATTTTGCTTAGTACGGACTTTTTTCTTGGAATCAGAGTTTTACTAATTACATATAGCGGGGTTTACTATTAAATCGCTGTATTCCGGTTCCGGATTTTATCGATGAACGGAGCTTAACAAGACATTGTTCAATATAACGGAATTATAACGGAGTCCGCTATAGTTCATAATAGATCCGCACTAACGGTGGCTGACTCCGTTATAATTTGTAGTAGATCCGTTATAATCCATAGTAATATTAATAGCACAAATTTACCCGTCAGTGTAATAAAGATCAATTGTCAAACATTTTACTTCTTGCGTATTAATAACCTTTACAATATTATGGTTGGGAAAAGGACAAGGGTTTTCATTGACCACTTTACAAAAGAAAGAGATTTGCAAACGCGACTCTAACGCAGGCATTAAACAGAAAGATCTAGCAAAAGAATATAGTATTTCACCTCAGCAAGTTTCAGACATTCTTAAGAACAAAGATTAATGGTTATCTATTGAAAGCAAAACACCGGTAGCCAACTTTAAAAGACGAGTATATTTGTTGTGACGATAATGCGGAATATGAAGAAGAAGCAAGTGTTAAAGATATTGCTGGTGTTGTAAGAGGAGTGGTAGCGGGAGATGAATCAGACTCAGAATTGAAAGAAGAGATCTCCATCAGTAATGCAATAGAATGTATCACAACGCTTGTCGATTTTATTAATCAAAATAATTTTGAGATAGACGCTAGTTGTATATACAGTTTGAACAGGTTGAAGAGAGAAATAGTTCTAAAAAAGTTAATGAAAAAGAAACAAACGAATCTTGATCACTTTCTCGTCTTGATTATTGATGAATACACTTTTTACATTAACAAGCTTAATAAATATGAACTAATAAATAAAACCGCTTTATTGAACATTTTTTGAGTTTGCTACATCGGTTTCCAGATAAAACGGATTGTTACGATATAACGAATTTTATGTCTGTACCGAGAAATCCCGTTATATCGACTTTCACTGTATAATTGCATTCAAGAATGATTTGAAATGTCACATTGTAAAATAATTAACCAATCATCGATCACGTTATAGCAAGAACAATGCCCTGCTGTAATTTTGCAATATCTATAGATAGAAACAAAGGCAAACAAAGGCCAGGGATAACAAACATCGTAAATGTGAGTTAATCAAATCAAGGTTCTTTTTCGTAGAAGAACGTCAATCCTGGTTAAATTAACAAATCTTATCGTTATGAGTAAACAACTTGTTTGGTTTTTTTTTTCAAAAGCAACGTAATAAGTGTAAATCCGCTATACAATAAGCGCTTTTGGCAGAAAGCAATAATAGTAATGGATAAACAAGCTGGTAATTTTAAGTGCAAAATTACAATGTTTGAAAGTCAAGTTACTAAAATTAGAAACATTTGCTAATTTTATATCGGGCAATCGCAAATTTATGCAATGACGTAAGACAATGGACCACAAAAGGATAAATGAGCAAAAAAAGGGGGACGTGGCGTAATTATATAGCTGGAAACCTTCAGCGCACGTCGCGTCTTTTTCTCAAATATAAACTTCTCAAAACACGACGACTGTTTAACGAAAGCCAACATATGATATTAATTATTTAAGCCAGCGAACAAACGGTGATAACTGCCAAAAGCGCGAGCAAAGAAATACCAGTTTACAAAACCGCAAATGTAATATATTTTCCGCGAACAAATTTTTCTCAACAAAATTGCTCGTCCAAACCAAAACCTATCGTTATAAACTACTGTATGGTAAGTGGTTGGAGTATGATAAATGAGAGATGGTAAGTGGTGAGTGGGGGTAACGTTTATAACAGCAAAGCACGGCAAAGTACTATGTTAGGCAAGTTAAGCGCTCATATGAGAAAAAATGGTTTACAAAAACTAGTTTCAATCAGTAACTACAATACTTGAAACAACATGTCTCAAGACAAATAAGCGCTATAACATTAACCAAGCTTTTAAGCAACCAACGTTTAAAACGTTTCAAAATAACGAAACAATATTTGCGTAAATATAGCAAAAAAAAAGGGGGGTAAACAAAGTAAACACTCGCGGCGGGACACGAGTAAGCTCTCATCCGCCGTACGCTAAATAAAATAAGC
>CAJVPJ010001396.1:0-10094 GCA_910592205.1 Paraglomus occultum | reverse complement strand
GAGTATGTTCCGGTCCTCCGAGCATTACGGACACGTTGGCCGTGACATATTGACTACCCCCCGAGTAGCCAGCTACCTACGCCCTGGCTGGTGAGAGTGAACATTAGTCTTCCCTCGGGCGTTCTTGAATAGACTGTAGTTACTGCCATAACGCAACCAGATGCCTACGTACCAACTGGTTGTCAGCTAACCCCGTGTTATGGTCCATCATCTTTTGTTTGATTACATGAGTTATATACTAGTTGCGAAAGACTGTTATTTGATTTTATGCTAATGTGTTTTTGCCAACAAAAAGAACGAAAAATCCTCCGAAGCTGTCGATGTGTTTTGGACAAGAATCGAAAAAAAGCGTTACGAAGATTCAATCGCTACGGCAAGGGTAGGTAGTGGCGCTATAGTTTTTAGGTTGAACAAAGCTAATAATTATGACCCTTTTACAAGGCAAGTGGAATATTACATATTTTCGAAGCAACAAATAAGAGCCAGCAATATGTCACAAATATTCAACATCAAGATTTCCAAAATCTATACCAACCTCGTAACAGTAGACAAGTAAGTGTCATGTACTGTCACTGCTCAATTACTTGTCAAAGATTTAGTAATTTATTTGATTATTGATATCACTCAGGATGAGACAACAACAAATGGAAATGATTATTTGCGAAAAAGAAAAGACATAGACTATAACGAGGATCGAATGACAAAGAGGTTATATTGTGATGATGGCTATGTTACACCATTACAGCATAGTCCGAAAGATAGTTTAAGTTCACCTTCTGAGACATCTCAATACTTTCCAAGGTGTTATCACTGATTTCTTTTATTACTAATGGTGATCATCAGCACTTTTATTAAAGTTCTTTATTATTATATCTTTGTGCATGTGTCAGTGACAGGCTTGATGACAGCAGAAGTGACAATGACTTTACCTCAGAGAAAGAAGTCATAGATTTCTGGATAAGCTATTCTTTTGATGAACTTGAAAATCAATTGGAAATAGAATGCAAAGATCCAGTATGCAGTAAATTAAAATGTTATTTCTGTTATTATATAGTATATTTTACCTTATTGTAAACTATAATTTTTGTATTTTAGTGGGAAGTTAATGGTATCAATATCACAAAGAAGTTTAGACAATACCAAAGTGAACTTCTTCATGATGTAAAATATAATATTAAGAAACTAACATGGCATGATACTTTTGACTTACTGTAAGTATAAAAATAAAAAAGTGTTCTGAGCTTTTATTACATATTATTAACAAAAATTTTTTTCCCAATAGGGCTTTAGGATCAATCATAGTTCTTGACTGGCCCTGCCCATATAATACCTTTACAACTGATGAGTGGCTTGAAATAACCAACAGCAACCCATATAGGTTGACAGAACCAATATTGAGTGCTGATTTAACATCACAACTACATGATGCCACATTCAAAAAATCATTAGGGTTAACAACTAACTTTACAGAGATGACTGATAACAGCAAACATAGCCATGTGGCTAAACGAGTTTTTCTTGAGTTGTAAGTTTATGCTTTAGTTTTTTATTCTAACAGAAAATCTTGAAGAATTAATCTCCTTTTCTATTTAGGGCTGATGATGTTCCAATTATAAATCCACGAAAAGAATCTGAAGATGAACACAGATTTCAGTACTTAGATCCCTTTTTGAAACCTATATTTGGCGGACCTTATAAAAATTATAAATTGGGTTTGAATCGGTCTATCAATGGGAGTCAAAAGAGACCGGATTTTTCATGCATTGTAGATGAAGTGCCGATCCTTAACTCTGAAGTAAAACCCATTGGTTATACACCATTATTAAAAGACAAAGACTATGTCAAAGTCAATCTTAGAGCAAAGAAGACTTTAAATACTTTAATCAAGAATGGGGCCATTCCTGATCAAACAATATTTTTTATCAACTCCGGTATATATTTAATATTATTATAATCATGATTTTTAGAGTTTATTATTGTATCAATTAAATTAATAATTTATTTGACTTTTAGGCCATACTGTTGAATCTTTCATAATGGATCTCGAATTTGCAGGAGTGTATCGATCTTGGCCTTTTATGAAAACCAATCTTGTGACTGATAGACAAACACTTCCACTACTTGCACCAACATTGTCTCACTTTATTGCATTAGAGGTATTGTATACAATATATACAACATTTTATCCCTTATTTAAAATATTTTGCTCATGACTTTGTCTTTTAGGAACGTGTTAACAAATTAGCAGGAGAATACAAGTGTCGACCAAGATCCTCTAACACTAAACCAGCTGAGCGATGTACATTTATCAGAGACCTACCTAATACTCCTCAACTAAAACGTCTGTTTAAATAAAGATTGCCCACATTCGGACACGTAATTTTAACATATACTGTATATTGTGCTGACTATTACGGGGCAGATAGCAATTGACACTAGGGATTAGCTACCTTCGACGGATTTGATGGAGCATGGCTTCTATCAATAATTAACTTCGGGGGACAATTAGTGACCTGCGTTTTTCCAGACTTTCTCACTACGATCAATGAGTGACGCTAATCCTAGACAAATACTACTAATAACACGCGTGTCCACTGACAAGAGCTTTATCTATATAAAGATTAGCGAATTTCTGCACTATACCGATTAATTCAGGGAAAACGAGTATTAGTATATTCGGAGTAAATGCGATACTCGTTTATCGATAAGAATTAACGATAAGCTACTACTAAAACCAAAGGCGAAAACTACCTGTAGCTGAAACTGTCATGAGAACGCTATACAGTTATGTATTTTCCGATCGATAGTACTGTACACTCTCCAATAACGCTGATCAGTGGCTTAATCAATGACGTAAGGATTAGAAACATTCGAGATCTTTTCACAATTGCTGCTATTGTTTCCATTGTATGCAGAGTGGTCAATGATAATTGATGCGCAGTAATTTACGCATGTTGATTACAACTCAAAAAAAGGTTTGCTATAAAAAACGACCGAAATTGAGCTATTTCACAAAAAGCTTCGCGAACTGCTTTTACAAAATCTGTCCAACAGATTTTATTTTTAATGTTTGCTCTCACAAGCGAATTTATTCTCGGATTATTGATCGGAATTATCATTGGATATTATTACCTTTATTATAAAAATCCACAAAGATCATTATGAATCAGAAAATTGATAAAATAATCAATTTAATTGAGCCTATGAAAAGGCGCAATAATAAATCAAGTAAACGTCGAAAGACTGTGGATCCGATATTTTCATTTAATCAAATGGCCACTGAAATCCGCGAATTACGCGAAGGACGTTGATTTTACAAACGAAAAACGAATCCGAAGAAGAGAACGCTAGAAGCTATCGAAGACTGGATTGAAACAGATGACAGTGACAATACTATTAATAATAATGATTTTTCTTGGTAAATTTCATAAGTGATTTTTCTTTATCTTTCTTCTTTAAAATAATTCAATGGTGCTGTAATTTTTGGGTTCCATAGTGGATTTAATGTAAATTAGTTTCATATTATATTTTTATATATAGAGGTAATCCTATATTAATCCTGTTATGGTTTATATTCATCACATTCTGGTATGATAAAGTGAGCATTAAAATTAACCAGTCCAGAAGCACCATTCTTTCTTCAAAACGTCATCAATCACCCTGGTCAATTTACAGTCACATCATAATCAGCCTCTCATTTATGAAATGTTCACTTTGTCTGGTTTTGTTGCAGCATGCCCCATTTGTGATCTTAGGGTTAGTATAGGTATGAAAATTGTTTATGTTCAAGTTCACTTAATTTTTTTTTGAGAATAGAAATAAGGGGAGATATTATTATTATGGACATGTTAATTTTAATGTTCACTTTATGTGATGAATATAAACCATAATAATGATGTGAGTAATATAAGCCTACCCCTATTACTATATTAATATTAATATAAAAATAATAATATATCTGAAACTAATTTATGTTAAAATACATACTACTGGAATAAAAATTAATAACCAGTTGTTGAAAGTTGTTGTGTTTGCTGGTGATTGGTAAAAGAAAAAAGGGTTAATTGTACTTGGCTTGGAACAACTCAGGCATGTTGCAGCAAAAGGAGATAGAGTAAATGATGAAACCTTTCCTTTATTAATAGTAATAGTTGCTTAGTTTTCAATTCGCTCTGAATAATATTATGAACCTTTGAGACAACAAACGAATCCTTGTATGATTTCACAAGGTTTGCATATGTTAGAGTTGAGGTCTAGATGCTATTCAGAAAATTCACTTATGACATATATATACTCCCCTTCTAACAGCTGCCTACCTAGTTGCCCATTGCTATTCATTAGACTTCTGTTTGAATGGTCTCAGTAACTGGTTTGTGGTGATGTGGAAATGGTTTCAAGGGCTGGAAATATGGGAATGAATTGAACTGGCTGGATAGCAGGTTAGTCTTGTTGTAGTAGTAATAGTAATAATCAGCAACCTTGCAATATAGTTACAATTCTGTTGCCGCCACTTGGCCGCGCAAACAGATTGAAAACTATCTTAGGAATCAGCTCGCCACTTGGCCGCAGCGTCATCCCGGCCTTACCTGTAGTTGACCTTACCACAAAGAGGCCATCCGCCACTTGGTCGCAATGGCATTTGACATGTAAGGTGCGCCAGAGGAACCATACCGCCACTTGGCCGCATATGATTCATGAACGCGCAGCTCGCGGCTTCCATCGCCACTTGGCCGCAGGAAGTGACGGAGCTGAGACGCCCGAAGGTCGTCGAACGCCAGAAAAAAATTTTTCACCGCACCATTTTCATACGTTCCTGTGTAACATAAATTTGCATTCGACCCAACGCGACCTACGGGTCGAAAATTGATCGGCGATAGAAATTTACAGACTGCACTGCGTGTCTATCTTACTCACTTTTTGCCCAACGACATATTCATCTTACTCTATGACTGCTGAACTGCCTTCGCGACCGTTTTTTGCCTCAGATGATGTCCTTCCGCCATTCAATCCGCCAGAAGATCTTCATCCAGCGCTGGCAGCCATGGAAATTAAAGACTGGACCTATCGAGGCTTTATGCGGCAGATAATTATATTAAATATCCCAGTCGAATCAATTCAGAGCGTTCAGCGGCTTTGGCTGGAGGAGTTAAATAACTTGTGCTTGAGAAAGGAAATACATCTTGCATATCGTGCTTTTGCCAGGCGGCTAATAGATTTTCAGGTAACGAGCCAGCGAGAAAACATTAGACTGCATACTCGTTGCTTAACCTCGTTTTCTTAGCCATTCGAGCAGCTGAAGGAGACCGAGACAATTTTAAATCGCTACATTCGTCTCAGATTGCAGAGTCAAGTCAGCGATGCATTTAAGGCTATTCAAGAGGTAGGAAACAGTTTACTCTAACAGATTGTATTTGCTCTCTTCTAATATTATCTTACATTATTAGCGGACAGAACTGCAAACAAGAGATACCCTTGCATCTGGGCTGGTTACGAATATTTTGGAAAAGCTGTTGATGACGTTAGTATTCTCTTCATGGAGAGCAATTGATTTGGTGAAATACTATGTACACTGACATGTTTCTCGATGGGATTATGGCCATCAGCGGGACTAAGAACCGATTGAGGCCGTCAGATCTAAAAGGCGCCGCCTTCTTTGCAAAGTGAGGGAGATTTTTTTTTTTTACGTAAAGTTAGTAAATAGTTATGTCCTTGTGCGTATAAATTTCAATTTATTTAGGTGAGCGAAAGTGGAAGTCCAATACCGACATTAGAAAAGTAGGTTGCACTTCCGTTAATGTTTGAAAATGTTAGCATTTAACAATTTACATGATCTCTGAATTCTTAGTGACGGCTTATCAGATCCTGAGGATTTCGTCAGTGATCAGGAGGTTAGTTCTTTTCTTTTGTTCGCTACGCATGTGTAATTTTTTCTACAGAGGCTGACTATTGTTATCAGCAGGTGAAGGCCACACAAAAGTGCTTCCTACAGAGGAACAACGTATGTAATGAGCGTGATCCGCATAGGCTCAAACATATTAATATGTCATTCTTGACTATTCAATGTATTATCAAGCTGGAAGTCAATGATCAAAGCAATGAAAACGTGTGTCAGATCGTCGACGAACAATTCTCTGTAGATATGCATATACAGCATCAGTTGCAGCAGAGAGCTTTAGAAACGGCGTCGACTACGGCTACGGTAGCAACTCCTCCAATCACACAGCCGCGAAATGTTCATCATACATGTTGAATACTAATATAATACCACTTATATTTTTTACTATGACCTTTTTTTTATGGCACGGAATTAAGGAATCCTCACAATCTGTTGATACTAGTGGAGATAGTGATGATAGAGATGAAGTGATCACGATAGAAATCAATGCGATCGAGGAACAATTACGAAGACAACCTTTATGCGAGGTATTTACAAAAATGGATTTTGCTCTCCTCTCTCTCTCTCTCTCTCTCTCTCTCTCTCTCTTTTCCTTTCATTCGTTCATATTTTTTTTTCTTTTATGCAAACTATTTTATGTAGTGGATACTCGACGATATCAACGTCTCGCAAAGGTTTCGCAACTATCAACAGGAATCGTTGAGGAAGCTAAAAGCTGGAAAGCTAACTTGGAAAAATAAATACGAAATTTTGTAAGTATGGTAGAAATATGAACGTTGACTATCACATCCTTATGCATTGGAAATTGTCTAACTCTCCAATTCCTCTATTGCCAAATGCGTTTTCTTGTCTATTGATCAGGGCACTTTCCGCAGTCATGGTCTTTGACCAGATTTGTCCGTATCCAGGTGCCTTCACATTGAAAGAATGGGCGAGAGTCATCGAAGCAAATCCTTACCGTGTGAAGAAAGCAGTCATTCCGGAAAGCTTATCAACCGTGGTCCATAATGCCGTGATAAGGTATTCGCTCGGAGAGGATAGCTATATGATACCAGATAGTTCTGCGCTGGGCAGAGCTGCTGCGCGAGCGTTTAATGAGCTGTAAGTATTCTTCCAATTCACTAGTTAATGATAGAACGCAATTGATTGGTTATTTGCTTTACCATTAGGCGGGAGTGTATTCCCTTGCTCGCCCCGTCAAAAACTTCTGAGGACGAACATTGTGTCATGTACCTCCATAATCTTATACGACCACTCTTCCTGGGTGTGAAAAATTACGAGGTCAAATTAAACCGGGCCATGAGAGGAACGACTAGGCGGCCTGATTTTTCGTGTCACGTTGACGACATCGCTTTTCTTAACTCAGAAATCAAGCCGCTTGGATGCGGGCCCCTGCGGAAGACTAAGGATATCATCAAGGCTCATTTGCGGGCCAAAAAGTCGATAAACCAGCAGCTTTCCGCGAGGGGCGGACCTGGGGAAAGCGCATTACTCACAAACTTCGGTGCGCCCTTGATTTTTTTTTTTTTGCTTAAATTTTTTTGTTTACGAGAGCTGTATATAAAATTATAGGGGCCGTTGTTCAAAGCTACGTCATGGACCTCAAATACGATGGCATGTACCGATCTTGGCCACTTCTGGCCACTAGATTGGTGATAGACCAACTCAGCATGCCGCAGTTCGAATCAGCGTTCACGCATTTCGTAGCTTTGGAGGTATTTGATGCATATACCTTAACTGTTTTAGTCTCCGTGTATATGTGTTAAAATTATTTCATCTGTTATATTTGCAGAATTGTGTCTCCGCCCTCGCCGCTGATTTCATACTACGACCAGAAGAGGGATATTTTACGCCCCCCTTGCAAATCAAGTACACGCGTGAGATTCCAGATTCGCTCCAGATCCGGTCTTTGTTTTAAATAACGACGCCTTTGGCTAGTATGACCACCCCATCGCTTGGTTCAATCACCGCAAAATTAGTGTCAAATTTGGCACATACTTACGTGTAATGTATTAATATACACAAAATTGCAAGATATTAGAGTAAAAGTACGAAATTATCTAGAGCTGACTTTGTCTTACGAAAAACGATTATGATACTCAAGCATTTAAAAAAGCATTAAAAATTAATCCACATATCCATTTAAAAGCGCAAAAGGAGATTTATCAAATATTGCCCGAGGAATCGCATTTTATTGGCAATCAAATGTAAACATTGACATAATTGAACAATGCAGTTGCATCATATTTACAAGAAATAACATCAAGTTATACTACTAAAGTTTAAATTGTTTAAAAATCAAAAATTTGCACATTCATCCGAAAGTGCAAAAATTACTATTGAATGCAAGAAAGTTTAAACCGTATCACTTTTTCAATTATTCCGGGATGACGCTGCGGCCAAGTGGCGGCAATAGAATTGAAACTATATTGCAAGGTTACCGATTATTACTATTACTACTACAAGACTAACCTGCTATCCAGCCAGTTCAATTCATTCCCATATTTCCAGCAACTAGGAAGGCAGCTGTTATAGTTAGAAGGGGAGTATATTATGACCGAATTTTCCATCAATGTTAGATGGTTGTTACTCATCTTCCTTGATCCTCATCACTGCACTTTCTGAATAGCCTCTAGACCTCAACTCTAACATATGCAAACCTTGTGAAATCATACAAGGAGTCTCAAAGATTCATGATATTATTCAGAGTGAATTGAAAAAACGAAGAGATAATGCGTCTGAGTCAGGACAAAGTGCATCGTTTAGAAAACAATTGGATGACTTGAATGTCGCGGCGGCGTCGCTTCGTGAATTAAGGCACGAGATCGTCATCGTTTTACAAAAATCTGGATACAAAAACAATCCGCATAGTTATTCTCAATCCGAAATGTATTGTGAGAATGCAATATTTAGATCGGTAATAACCTTGCTCGCATTATATATTTCTTTTTTATCCATTGCACTTTTTTTAATCTCGTTTCGATGCGAGTAAATCGTAATCGTGTTTATCAAAAAAGTTTAATAACATTTAACTACTGCGAAGTCAGAATATATAGTGCAAAAGTTATGGGTACGTTACGAATGACTCCAATACATTCAGTAGGGTGAGTAGCAATTTTGCCGAGGTCATGTTTTTCGTTCGGATCAATAAATAATTGCGCGTTTGGCGTAACGTAATATTTTCGCAATCATTCTGGCAACAGTAACTGAAATGCTAGGGCGACGGATACTAAAAAATGTAAGTTTAAATAAAGAAGTCCTTATTTTGCTTTACCATGTTAAAGTCATATTTATACAATGTGTTCCGTCATTTCCCAGTAATTTGAGTTACTGTACGACTGGATGTCAAATTGGGAAAGTATTATCCAATGCAAAGACGAACAGCTTTCGGTTTTATGTGTCCACTTTAAAGTAAGATAAGTAAAACCAATCATTATTATTATGTGAAAAAAATTTTAATTTCGGCTATGCGCAAAATGGTTGATCGCTTTGTCCATCTTTCTCTTGCAAATATTACTATTACTCTGTTTATCCTTACTGCACTAACCATACCCATGCCATGATATAATGTTTGTTTGTTGGCGTAACCTAACTTTCTATTAGCTGACAGTTGTTTCCATTATGTGGTTATTAGTTTTACATATTTGTTTCCTGAATCTTTTAATGGCAAATCTTAATGGAGCAGTTTTTAATTATCGGCGCGATGATTGGTACTTATGTCTAATACAACAATCTGATTACTGACAAATCTGATAATATTGTAATACAGAATGACTGATTGCTAGATTATTCGATAGATTATCTATCACTTTTTGTCGTTACATGTTCCGTATACGGCAAAGTGCTGGGCATCTCATCTGCAGGATAAAAAAACGTATGCAACCTAATTCTAGATAGAGTTATTTCTTTTTTATCTGGAAAATGTCCAAGTATGCGCACAAAGAGTGGTTAAATGAGAGCCTGAGAGAAGGTTTAATCGAGTGTTGTTCAGATGAAGATATCATTATCCATCCTATGCCTATAGGTCGTGGTGCATATGGTGTAGTCTACAAGGCCAAAATCAAGGCGTCTGGCACGACTGTTGCAATGAAAACCTTGTTTTTTGAGGAGGGCAGTTGTAAAGATGAGTTAATTAAAGAACTTGTCAAAGAGGTTAGCATTACGCGTCTATATTATTGCTTTATCGTTAAAAGTTTAA
>CAJVPJ010001395.1:0-10097 GCA_910592205.1 Paraglomus occultum | reverse complement strand
GTGGAGCTGTGGATCGAGTTTGAGGGACTGATTCGGTGGTTACTTAGCTGCTTGTGAAGGATCTGTCCCTGAAGCTGTTAGAGATGAATGGTGAGTCTGCTGCTTGGCATACCGATTGGAAGCAATGGTTATTTATTTATCTACCCATTATATAGATTATAATTTACCACATGTAAATTTAATATTGGTCTTAATAGCAATGATAGTAATAATATGTTTAATGGTAACGAAATTATAATACGCAGGTAGGAAATAAAATTAAAAACGAAAAAAAGAAAGAAAAAACTCTGAAAGTATAATAATAATAGATTTACAGACATATCACAATGAGATGCGGAAGTGTATAATGATTAAATTGACTTAAGGGCGAAGCATGATGCTATCTCTAAACATTTTATTTTAGTTGTTTTCAGTATTGTTATCTAAGAAAATTCCATTAATTATTCTGCTATCGACCAGCCTACTTACTATTGTAAAGGATCAGCAAAAAAACTTCTGCAGTTCACTACCAAAAAAGGCTAACTTCGAAATAATGTTGGTGAAAGATAAAACTTCTTCATAAAACCCTGACGTAGCAATACTTGGTGAAATAATTGTCAGCGAGCTAATTTCCCCCTTTTTTTATCGCCAAGTATGCGTAATATTAACCGGTTTTAGCTTTAGCTAACACATAATGAAACAAGTAAATCAGCAAGACTGGGAATTTTACGTACACGTACAACAATTATTTTTGTGAACTTTTTTTAAAATCTGCGTCATCAACAATTACATTCTGCCCAAGAATCTTACTATTCTTATTTTTCACAAAGATGCTGAAACCGTGTGCTCGTAGCCTGTAAGCTTGAAATGATTATTATTATAGTTATAGCAAAATGATGTTAACGAATGATTTCGTGTGTCTTCCATCGAGCACAGCTAAGATAAATCTCTAGAGCTGCTTCCATATTAACAATTGATTTGATGAGTCCTTTATTGGGCACAGCTACAGTAATGAATAGAATATACTTTCTTTGTAACAGAAGGTTAGATGTCGTATTTCTTTTGGAGATAAAAAGATCAACGCCGCTTTAAAGGTTAACTAACTAACCCAGCCATCTGTATTGCGAAATGACAATGTAGTGTTTTACGTCGGATTGATGAGTCGTATCGGTGTCCGTTCCGAGCGAACTTCATCAACTTATTACGTATTGTCGAAAGAAATTACTGCTAAGGCGCATGGTGTTATGGTAATTACAAAAAAACTAAGTCAATTCCGACTACAGCAATAGTCCTCAATTTATAGAAGACCGGTTGCTACAACATTCTTGCTGATAAACCTGTAACCAATCACATACCAAAAACTATATTGTTATCTTTTCGCCTGTTCCTTGAAGACAACACATGGGGCGTGTGTTTTACAACAACATGTGTGTAACGCTTTTAGACTAATTTGACTAGTATGTACTTGTCTAGTGTATAATACCTGTGTGTTAAAAGAATTCATATTTTACGCCAACCTGTTAAACCCGAAAGAAATGGTGCGTGTGCTTTGTATTTTATTTATCCATTTAAATAGCTTCCGTCTGAACTTCTTTCTTTTACAACACTTCTAAAAACAGAAAGTTAAAGTGCTCACACGTAAACCCGAAGAGTATATACGCGAAAAATCCAGTGATCTTCACAGAATAAGACGAAATTATGATCCCGTTCTCCACCCGCTTGAAAAAGCTCGCGAATACACGCGCGCACTGAATGCGGTGAAGCTAGAACGGATGTTTGCAAAACCATTCGTTGGTGCTCTTAATGGTCACAACGATGGCGTCTATTGTATGGCAAAGAATCCAAGAAAGATTACGTCGCTGATATCTGGGAGTGGGGATGGGGGTGAGTTGAATCGAGAAACAATGGATCATGATTACGGTACATTAGACTAAGAAATGAATCGTGTAGAAATTCGGCTGTGGGATTTAGCCGATCGAACAACGGTTTGGAGTGTACAGGGACACAAGGGTATTGTCAAAGGAGTTTGTTGTAGTCCTGCAGGAAATGTTTATCTGTCATGCGGTCTTGACAAGACTGTAAAAGTGTGGAACCCTGACGTATCGACTGAGGTGAGGTAAGATTTATTCGTATGTTAGTAATAGGCGAGTCATCAAGTGCGACTGACTTTTGTGCTTTTCTGTCTTATAGCCCGCGAATACATACTTGGGGAAGTTTGCGTATAGGTAAGGCCCATAGTATGCGGGAACTGTTTACTGTTAAGCGCAATTCACGAATAAAATAAATATAGTGCGATAGATCATCATCGGTCCGATCCGATTTTTGCTACTTCAAGCACTCAGATAGAAATTTGGGATGAGAGCAGGTAAAGCGTGTGTCTATATCCTATTCAGGATATCAACCAGTAATTCTATAAAACTGACCGATTGAGTTGTACGAATTTCATCGTCTTCTCTCTTATTCATTCTGCCTAGATCTCAGCCTATAAACACGTTCTCATGGGGAGCAGATACAATAAACACAGTACGATTTAATCAGACTGAGAAGAGTATACTAGCAGGTTGCGGTAACGATCGTTCGATAATCCTATATGACATGCGAACTGGTTCTCCACTGGCTAAAATGGTGATGGAAGTAAGTCTTATGTCTGTATGTTCGCATCTTCCGCAATCGACTTTTTGCCTAATGTGGCTCGAAATTCATAGATGAAGACGAATGCCATTTCATGGAATCCGATGGAAGCGTTCAACTTTACTACAGTATGTTACCTTGTCTTTGTTATGCGTATGGGAAATCATGTGGTCAATTGGTCTGAAAATATAACATTACTAGGCTAATGAGGACCAAAACTGCTACACGTTCGACATGCGGAAAATGAATGTAGCATTGAATATTTTCAAAGATCATGTGTCAGCTGTGTACGTTCATTTCGATCGTCTCATTCTTATTTTTTGTTTTCAGTAGTTTCCAACCCTAACCTCGCTTATGAAAACATAGTCTCGACATTGATTATTCGCCAACTGGTGAAGAAATAGTAACTGGTGCGTATGATCGCACACTTCGAATATTCAGATCACGTGAAGGACATAGCCGAGACGTCTACCATACCAAGAGAATGCAGAGAATATTCTGCGTCAAGTATAGCATCGATTCTAAATTCGTATTATCGGGCTCGGATGACGGCAATGTCAGGTTATGGAAAGCTAAAGCTTCTGAAAAACTAGGAGCGGTGAGCACACAAAGAAATTGATAGATGTTGATTGAATTAGGCGTTTATTATATTATTGTATGAAAACAGAAAAGCTATCGGGAGCGGGCTTATCTGGAATATTCTGAACAGCTCAAAGCGCGATATAAAGATTTGCCTGAGATCAGACGTATTGCAAGGTATTTTATAAAGAATTTCTGAACTCCACTGCGCACGTGCGTCGTCGACATTGCTAATACTGTCAATTTTACTTATGAAGGCACCGTCATATACCCAAAGATATCAAGTCTATGCAGCAGAAGAAACAAATTATGCTCAGCGCACAAAAACGAAAAGAAGAAAATCTCAGAAAACATTCAAAAGAGGGAACAGTACCATATCAAGCGGAACGCAAGAAAAAGATTATTGGAGTCGCAAAATAGATATAAATTATTTTTCATCTTTAATCTCACGATTTATTTTCGACAGTAAATGTTCGATCTGTGTCTTCATCACCGGCTGTCCTTTAACTGTTCGTTTCCACAACTGTTTTTTTGTTCGCTTGCGTTGAACCGTGTAAACTTCTTGCCTTTGTTTTTCTAATTCTTTTTGCCTATGAGCAGCCTGTCGGATCATGAGGAATATGGCGTAGGTTATGACTAAGCAGATCGAAATAGTGATTAATAAACGGACTTTTCTGTTTGTCACGTTACCTCTATTTGTTCCCGTTTTTCCTGTCTCTGTCGCTCGCTTTCATTGAGAACTTTCTGGAAAGGATTTGGTTTATGTTTTCTGCAAAACAAAAGATGAGCTGATATATTGAAAGGCCTCAACAAAATTTTGCATATGAACTCTTACTTGTTCTTTTTAATGTGCTAAGGGATTGAAATGTATGTATGCTTAGCGAATTCTATAGCAGTTAAGGAATCAGTTTATGAATGCAGCAATTCATTACACATACGCTTCTTGCACCCTGGGCTTTATCTTTGCCTGTCGCAGATTCATTTGCATTTAAATGCTCGCCATTACTCATCACATTATCAGTCGCCTCATCCGGACAGTTTTCATCTTCTATACGTTCGGCATTGTCACTATTGTCTGTGTCTTGTGACCGTTGCTCATGATCGACTGTTTCCTTCACGTCTTCTTCCTCAACCTCTTCAAATATCTATAGTAAATCATCAGATTGAGTTTAGATATTTGGGTTATCTATTTCAAAGGCTTTCCTGCGCTTACTTTTCTAATAAATTCGGGTGTCTTGGTAATGAAATCGTCTTTCTTCAAAAATTTGTGGAATTCCTTTTTAACCTTCGCTTTATGTATTAGCTTATTCTTTTTTATTTTTTGAACTGCATTTATTACATCGTGAGCAAATCAGAGAAAGATATATTCATTTTAGAATGTTGGTTTACTGAATTTCATATATATATACACACCTTTCTCACGATAATTTAATGGTCTGCGAGATCGAAACGAATGTGATCGAGTCATGGTGAAATCAAAGTTTGAAAATTTTCACACAGGTGCCTTTTCAGTCATGTGCGTTAATATAAAATTATAGTAATAGTGATAGAGAATCATACTTCGAATATTAATAACAATTATCTTAAATTGTAAATGACGATTAGTGACCTTACAATTAGTTTTGGAATTCTCACGATGCTAAATCGAAATCTATAGGTCGGGGAAGTTTCCTTCACTAAACAGTATTTAAAAATGTCAGTTTCTACGAATCGACGGCAAGCTTAACCCGTTTCCCGTCGATATCGGGAAAGTGTTTTCACTTTACCAATGGTAGAAATAATAAACCGGTTTTTATTAGAATATTGCAAGGGGTTATTACAAAAACTGATGTTTTGAAGTAACGAAAGCACAAACTTACTGTGTAAAACGTTTATTCTAATATATACAGTAAATCACACTGGTAACAAATTCCTTACATCTACAACAATGGTTGCAATCACCTTCTATTCTACTTCAGGTATTAAGTTGCAAAACTGTTACGTATTATTTATTATTACAGAGATAAACTCTGGTACTAACTTAATGTAGTACAGTAGTACTAGTAGATGAATGCATTTATTATTATGTAGTATCATGGAATGTAGATGATTGCCATGAGGAAGCATTTCTGATCAAAAAACAGAATGTTAAGGTTAGAATTTTTGTTGCTTTATTACACCACAAATTGTTGAATGTTAAATGGGGTAACCCCTTCCCCCTCTCATTCTATCACGTCTTGTAATATTAATTCATCTAATCTTTAGTTTTTAGCATATAGCTCCTATTAGGCTCAAACATGTATTTTTATATGATGTGAAAAAAGCAGCTTCAGAGGTCCACCTTAGCTGTGCTTAATAAAGGACACACAAAATATGCCTCTGTGTCAGAAAACGTATCTCAACATTTAGGAATTGGTCATACTCACTTTGAAAGTATCAGAAATCATAATCACCTAACAGTGAATGGTATAATAATATCACCATGCATTCAAGGAGAGTGTCACAATGGAAAACCAAAAAATAACCATTGCTACTACCATGAAAAATTTTATGATGTAATTCATGGCTTAGTAGAAATGTCAATCGCGGTTGTGTATTTAAAATCAATTTGCAAGAGTCTCTGTGTTAAGAATGCGTACATCTTGAAGAGTAATAATTTTATGCTCGTGCTAGCTCTTTTATGACCTATTTGTATTATACAGTAAATGTATTTGACAAGTATATTTCATATTTTTATTGGCAGCACTGTATCAACGTATACTTTATTAATGTGAGATTCAATTATAGTTTTAATCTGTAGGTAGAAATTACGTCACATGAAAAAGGAATCATGAAAATCTACTTTTGGAATATCAACTCAGAAGTAGAAATACTGATAATAAAGAAATTTTCGCTTGATAAATGATGTTTTGCGTGACTCAAATATGACTTCGTTATAATGAGATTTTTCGTTATAATAAACTTTCGATAATTGTAATAAATGAAAGACGGCATTTCTTTTTTGAAAAATTGTTTCTGAGAATCATAAGGTTGGAATGAGCGAGCTAAACATTTTGGTCTGGCCCGATGGCTTCATCTTATTGAGAGTGACTGTGCACTGTTCTTGTACCAAACTCATACCCAGCTAAAATGTTGAAATCTTTTGGCCTAGACTTGCTGGAATCAACACCAAGATTGTATGCTGAGGGAGGTTATTTCTACGACTAAACGTAGTAGTAGAGATTAAAAATACAGATTAATATAAAAGTGTTGTGAAAACGTGTTTGAAGCGTGAGAAGGGTATCAAACTACTATGTACAAACATTGGATAAAAAGATGAACTTATATACTGTTTAGGGGAAAGTTTCCTTGATTTGCCAGACCAGGCAACGGACTTAAAGGCATATTATTTAAGATTTGATATATTAATATTTGTCGAAAAGAGAAGTAGAATTAATCTGCCAGCATTCCCAAGGAGGTTATATCTCATAATAAGGGACATTATAGTTTAATGTAAAGTTGGTAATATCTAATAAATTATGTAACATATGTTATACAACTTTTTTTTTTAATTGGGCGAATATTTATTACAATGCATTTTACGCATTGTTTTTCGCACACTGTTGGTAATTTCCTCCATAACATTCGTTTTTCCCCTCTTCTTTTTTGTCGGAGAAATGTTCTTTTGATAAATTTAAATGAAAAAATCAATTTTTCTTTTCTCTTTTTGAGTTCTTCGATTTTTTCTGCAAATATTGTTGTGTATGTTCCATAATTCTTTTTTTTTCCTTTCTTCAATTAGTTGTTTATATTTTCGCGTACTTTTCCATTATTAACAACTGCTGTTACGTAAGATAAATTGTTCCATAAGGTAAAATCAACCTATCGGTAGAAATTTCTCTTCTTCTAAGGCTTCCTCTCGTTGAATTCTCTCCGATCGTTCCAACAGGCAGCATTGCCTTTTGTGACAAACGATAGTTTTGTCCTAGCTAGATGGTCTTTTATATCGTTTCGACAATAAAACCTACTATTCTTCCAATTATTGTTTCGCCTATCTTTTCCTTACAACCGATAGAAATGCCCATTTACGTTTACGTTAACAGTAAAAATTATCTATCTTCGTCTCGATCACTCTCCATTACAACGCGAACATTTTTTGATTCGGGCTACATATTCTGCGGAGGTTTTTCTTCAAATCGTCATATGTACGGGATGTAGTTGTATTTTTTCTTTTTATTACTTACTCCACAACTGAGGCTTTCTTCTGTTAATTCGTGTATAATGATTCAGACGGATTTTTCCCTCCATTGTTGGATTTCTTCTTCACTGTCCCTTTTATACGGTCATTGTAAAATTCTATTGGCATACACTTTAGTTCCTTTTGTTCAATACGAATAACGTGTTCCATCGATACTTGATATTGAGCCGAAGTTTCTCCGTTATATTAGATCGATAATTATAGTGTCGTATACACAGACGTCACTTGCAATTCTTTCACGGGAAGGAATAATTGTGCGTGGAATTTCTTGAGTTTGCGTATCTCTCTCCCGGATTTCCTGATTTGTTTGTGGAATTCTTTTTCTAGCCCTTTTTGGAAAGCATTTGTCGCGCAAATATCCAATGTGTCGTATTGCTGTAATTGTTTTGGGCGTTATTCATTTATCTTCTTCCGTTAAATATTTGTACTTAATGTATGGTATAATTAATTATATACAATTAACAAAGTTTATATACATTTATTTGCTCAATTAGTTAACATGTCCTGTCCAAATTAAATATTAATATTAAATCGACACTGAATTTAAACAACAGTCGAAGAACTAATAGATGAATACAATAGCAAAGTTATCGAATAATTATTTCAAACAGAGTCAATCACGGAATGTTTCCCTACTTATTATTATAGTAATAACAATATTGTTTCAGTTTCTGCTGGCTGGAGACATTGGATGGACTATAATAAATCATGTCATGTGACAAAGCTACGAAAGTTGAAACTTCAAATAAGAACCGGCTTGAATAATTCATATGATTTTGTTATTACTTCACAGATATTCGTGCAATCCTGATAAAGAGTTTACTGCAAAAGAATAGCTCTTTTATCTTTATCATCACTTGTTATTATTCCGATGGATATATATTTATGTCTAACAACAAAATGCCGAAACTAGTTAAAATGACGGCGAAATAAAGCTGCATCTGGCTGGTAACAAACTTTTCACGTTAATATTGCGAGTTTGAAGCAACAACTCGACATCCTTTGAAATTAAGTAAGCATATTATTTGGTTATTATTAGTAGCATTTAACTCAACCTGCTTTGTCTGCGTATTAGGTAATATTAATGTGAACATCATCCACGTGAGCAGACTATCCCAACTCAATATGGTTTTTGTACTGTAATATTGATAATGCTCGTAAAAAACAGTTCGAAATTTCTGTTTGTTAGCATATGCATATCAATAGCCTATACACACCCCTTTTAAATATTCTGTCCTTTAATGGATAAATCAGCACATCAGAGATGCTATTTACGTTTTACGAAAGAAGCGTTACAACGGGATACGAAATCAATAATATGTACATATGGTAAGATCATTAAAAGCGATATATGACAAGTGTATTCAAAGCAAGTTGTGGAAATATTCTAATGAAATTGAAATGAGTGGGGACAAATATAGAAATAGAAATACAGCAGTCATCCTGCCCAGTTGTAACATACTAATACCTCTGCTATTCGGATAAGATATCCAATGTGAATTGAGAAGAACACTAAATCGTGCAACTGAGGATGTCTCAGAGATAACATATTTTCAAATTCATATATAAAAATATACATAATCTACTACCCGAATAAATGCACATACCTCCCGATATTCAGTCAAACTGATGGAATAGCCCATCCGAAACTATAAGTATTAATCAAATACCATACAATGACACAAGGCACCATAAAATACCAAATCTGCGCTAGTTCTATAATATTCCTCATCTGTATCTTCATTATCTTGGGGGAATCGTAAATAGATGTAAATCGTCCTTTGGAATAGAATTCTGTCATCAGATCGTCCTTTTCTGTCCAGCGTTGCCGTAGCCATTCTGTAAACTTATTTTCATCATTTGGAATATCAGCAATTGCATATCGACGAACATGAACATGGATGGTGGGTGGGTAGCGTCCTTCGAAAAATATCCGACGTAATGTGTAACGATCTTCCGGATATTCTCCGGATTGAACACCATCAAAACCAATTGTCATGTCATAGATATAGTCTACAGACTCTTGAAGCTCCTTCATACAGAAAAGGAGTCCTGTTGAGCGAGGAAGCAAGAGGTGCTTGTGGTCGACCTTTATGATTAGTAGAGAAGACAAAAGAGACAGGGGGCAGAGAGCGTGATGTGAGCGTGGAGAACGTATTACGACATTCATGACATTCCCGCGACTCGTTATGGACGTACCAAACCAGCTTTCTCTGCAAACTTCTGAGATGTTTTCCGCGTACAATCTGAGATAAGCGTTCCCTCTGGAAATATGAGTAACCACAGCGGTTTCATTGACTTTGCTAAATCACGCATTGTCTTTCCCAAATGATCCTTATCCGCCGCCCAGCTTCTTTTCAGAAAAATGAACTGGAAAAACTGCATCCCCTATATGAGTAAGTAAATGTTAAAAGTTGAATAACGACTGTGTCAATTTCATTTCCCGACTGATAATCAATATACATAAATACATAGAGAACAAGACAAAAATGACATTCCAATGACGTGACAATAATTATATACTAATCGGGACATCTGTTAACGACCGATATAAATATGCCGTTGAAATGTAATGTATGATTAACATTTCTACGTAAACTTACCCTGGCAGAAGGTGACAGAAAAGTCAGTAAAAGTTCAATATAACAAACGATGCCAATTTTGTAAATATTCCCACTAACTAATATGCTTA
>CAJVPJ010001394.1:0-10097 GCA_910592205.1 Paraglomus occultum | reverse complement strand
ATATGGTATAAGAATCACATGGGCAGTTCCATATTAATAATTTTATTAAATCAGTTAAATTTCGACCGTGCAATACTAATACTTTTGATACCCCTCTGTAAATTAGTTTCATATTATATTTTTATATATAGAGGTAACCCTATATTAATCCTGTTATGGTTTATATTCCTCACATTCTGGTATGATAAAGGGAGCATTAAATTAACAAGTCTGTAAGTTATTATTATTATAAACAAGCACCATTATTACTTTCAAAATGTTATTAGTCAAATTAGTTAATTTTCAGCCACATCAGCCTCACATTTATGTCACATAATAAAATGTTCACTTTGTTGCAGTCTGCCCCAAATAACATGTAATAGTTTAGGTATCAAATTTATAATAAACTTTTTTTTAGCTCAGTACATATGAGTTGGCTCAACCTACATATTAATATGATCTTTGTACTTTGATCCCGTGACGCATATATGGGTTGTGCACCGTGAAAGTCCCAGGCGATAGATGCTAAGGCTGATTGGGTTTAATCAAAACGTATTCCGGTTACATTTGTATTACATTCAACTTTGACCAACACCTGTCTCCCCGATTCTTATTCATTCAACCGTCTCTGTCATACTTCAAGTAGAGGATGTGTAATAAACAATAAATGTAAACAATTGCTAAACTGTAAACGGACGATCGACAAATATGAGTGTGTGGTCAATTAGCAAGTAAACGGATGTGTCATAGGGGAAGGGGGGGGAGGCCAGTGACGAAAGTTTAGCTTTCGCAAGTCGAGTATTCAATATTTTGAAACACAATATCCGGTTCCCTCATTGTCTGGTGAGTTTGTCGATATGCATGAAGCTTGCAGTCAGTGGCTTATACAGTCGAGTCGGGACTCTTAGTTATGATGGATAATTATTTGACAATAATGGTCACTAACAAAATGGCTATGTTATCCAAGTTGGGCATACATATCTTTTTTTGTCAGTTGTGATGATGATTAATGATTATCTAATCGATAATTGTTAGAGTCACGCGGGATTGGATAATGTTAATAGTATCCTTCCTTATCTTGTATATGTCCTCTGTCGAAATTTCTAGTTCTGTATCACCAGTCTATTATTATCCCTGTGTGTAGAACTGCAATATTAATATGGTTATACGCACATACTTGGAGTTTCATAATAATAAGCAAGCATTATAAAGCAGAGTTTCTTTGCGTTGCAAAAGTAGCGGAATTTATCCTCTCCCTCTCCGGCTTGTCACAAAGATCTGCACTGCACCGATCGTTTCCAAAACAGTATGCTGTATGTCAGATCATTTTATGCTGGAGTTTCATGCAGTATCGAAGAAAGAATCGGAAAATTTCCGTTGACATGCAATAGTAATGGTAATAATAGTGATAGTATCGATTACTATACCGGAATGAGATGGATTGCACTTGGAAACAGCGGGTTTCTGTTGAATGAAGATCCGTCGGGGTAGTGTGGGAGTTTCAATGGTTAGTAAAGAGTCCAAGTTTGGATATTCGATGCTGTCACGGTTTTTTCGACAGTTGTTATTATTTCTTCGTTTTCTGGCAATGTTAATAGAAGAGTTACATCACTACAAAATTTCGCAATTTTTTTTCTGATATTGTTGCTTTTGGTTTTGTTTTTTTTTGCTTACCCGATGGATTATGATTATTGTATATTAGGTTCACACGCCATGCAATCTCTTTAAGATTTGGGTTCGAATGTTCCGCACGCACAACAAGGATTTGATTGAACCAGGAAGATGCTCTCTTTTTTCACCTGTCAAAACTACAAGAGTAATGTTACACATATCTTTTACCCCTTTTCCTCAATCTCGTTTGTTACAAAACATTTTTCGTTGGAATAATTGTTGTTGTTGATCTGACGATGACGACGATGACGACGACGACGATGGAGGTTTTCTCTCATTGCCACAATATATTGTATTTTATCAATAAATAATGGCTGGATGATAATGATAATGATAATGATAATGCCGAACCATTGTAGCCAACTGCATCTTGGATAATATAGCTGTACGACCGGACATCATAATGCAAGACGTCTAAGCCAATTCTGGTCCTCCGAAATCTCTGTGTGGCGTTATGACGGTGCACCCACTGCCCCCAGTATGTTGGGTGCATAAAGAGAGCAAAGAGAGCTAAAGTGATATGCTTCGCAGATGCCAAAAAGAAAAAAGTCTGGGATAGAATGTAGGCATAGAATGTTAGGCATCGGGAGACATGTCAATAATGGGATGACATGCTAGTATACTTGTTATTTATTTATAATATGTATTTACTGTACGTCTATCGATATTAATCGAGTAGGTATTTGTTTTATGTGTGACAAATATTACATATACGTAAGCATTTTATTGGGTCGAAAAAGGGGGATGTTGGGAAATCTCACTGCATAGAATGTCACCTATTCGCTATACTATACAGACTACACAGACTAGACCTACTGATATATATTTTGGTATTTCTTCATTCAACCTCCTTAATATTGATCAAAATTTAAAGTTCAAAGGTTTCGCCCATTCCGCCTGCAATGCAAAAAAGCACAATGAAGTTGACAATATAGATAGATTAGAGATGAAGAGGAAAAAAAAATAGAGAGAATGTGTTTCAGTATAGCGATATATGATGGATGGGCGATACTCTTTTTTTTTTTTTTTCCTCTTTTTTTTTCTTTTTACCCACGCTGAATAATGAGACCATTGTTGATAACAATAACAACAATAATATATTTTCTTATCTGCTGCTTAATTGATATTAATTAGTTATTGTTACTAGTATATTAAATATACAGTAGTCGTTCAGTTGCACTGTGTTTTGTCAACATAACTTTACTTTTTGACAGCAATCGATCACACAGTCACCGGCAACAAACATTTCATCGCACATCATTGTTGCTGATAGTGAATGTCTGTCTCCGCCACATTGCATGTCGAGATAATCAATCCCCTCAAGAAACAAACCCTTTATCACATTACTCTCCGCCCCTGTCAAATTGAAACCCCCTTTGGATATATGTTCTTTAACTTACTCTCTATATTTTTGTATTTTTGTATTTTTGTATTTTTGTATTTTTGTATTTTACCCATACAATCATGATACACAGACTACCAAACCGGTCTGATATTTTCGAGATGTATCACACCACAACAGGGTCGGGCCACTTTGCGCATCGATCACATTGATAATAGAATTAACATATGATAACATATCGATTGTATCACCCTTATTTTATATGTTTATTATTATCTTTTATGTAGGAAATTTTTACCCCCCCTTTCCCTACTATAGACTACGAGCATCAAGGACCCTTCCATTCGCTATTCCCCCACACCCCCAACTCGACAGCTGACTCCTTTTAATCTATTAAAAAAAAGATTTAAATATACTCGAATGCCCAACTTGCTTCACTTGCTTGTACTCTGTTAATTGGAATAGACAATAACTGAACATTCTAGATTAAATAATTAAACTGATAAACAACGTTTTAGCTTTTGATATCTTTCGAGTGTCTAAATAATCCATCCCATTTATTATTCTCCCACTGAATTATTTGCTCGTGCTCAGTTGCCTTATCACCTATATTTTACTCCTCGTTCGCGAATTATTTATTTACATATTTATACATCCCTTCATACTCTCCCCCTCGAACTCTAATATTTTTCTTGTCACTCGCATATTCTCACACCCCCATGGGTTTCTTTCGAAAAATAAAGTCAACTTTCTGTTGTTATAGTTCTAAATACCTACTCGACGACGACGACGATGATGCCACAGTCGTCGACGAAGAAAACGAGCAACAAACGCTTCTTCATACTGAGGAAGAAGTATCAGAAAAGCCCTTGTTGAGTGACTCTGATGCTGCAGCGCTCGCACCATACTTGACTAGCCAGACCGTCGTCGTAAAAAGTGTACTGAGGCGACGACGAAGCACACAGAATACTACCGTAGGAGATACACCTCAGAGGCGATATAACGTATTATTATTTGGAGATAGTTTGACTGCTGGTGAGTATGGAGGATAGGAGCATGTGGATATGTGTGTGTGTAGTGTATGTGTGTGTGTGTAGTGTATGTGTATGTGTAGTGTGGTGTATGTGTGTATGTGTAGTGTGTGGTGTATGTGTATGTGTAGTGTATCAAGTGTGTGTATAGTGTGTGGAGAGAAAGTGTATCAAGTGTGCGCGTATGTGTTGTTTGTTGATGTTCTCTACCAGTCAGTAATCAAAGTATTTTCAATCTCGCTAAACAAATATATATGCTTACATAATAATCTGCCTCATGTTCCGTTGCCTATTCTTTAGGATGGTGTGGAGAAGACGGATATGGCGAATATCATCCATACGGATTACGAATACAAAAACGTTTCGAAGAAGAAGGATTGGACGTAGAGGTAAATTAATAGACATCATTTCTCTTTCAAACATGGTTCTACAGTTTCTTGCCTTTTATTTTCCATTTATGTTATTTACTTCAGTTAATCTGAGCTAGACCAGGAAATGATCATTGTAAATCTGGTAGATTTGAGCATATTTGGCATTAGAGTGTATGACACGATCGTCCAATTGTTTGTGTTTTCCATAGTTAACAATGGATTATACCAACATCAACAATGACGTAAACATAGACAACCATAACTTTAACCTTTATTATTTTTAATTTCTGATAAATTACGTTACGTTACACTAACCACAATCTTATGTCTCGAATCTTCTATCAGGTCACTGTAAGCGGTGTCCCAGGTGAATGCTGCGCTAACATGGAAGAGCGTCTAAAGCGTGAATTGGAACAACCAGGCAAATGGTATGACTGGGTTATAATACTCGGAGGAACAAATGACGTATTCCAGGGGTACTCTGCATGGGATATATTTGAATCATTGAAGAAGTTGTATGCATTATGTTCAAAGCATGGTGCAAGAGTCTTGGGAATAACCATCCCGGAATTCGACTTGGTGAGTTTAATTGAAAGCGACAAGAAGAGGAGAACTATTCAGAGTATGTGGTGGCAATTTCAATAATTAACGTGATCATTGTATTTGTAGGAGGAAGCAAATAAACTCGACTATCAACGTCGTATAGTAAACGAGCACTTGAAGTAAGTAGTGGTTACAACATTACGACATTGCGACATTGCAACATTGCAACATTGCGACATTGCGACATTGCAACAACTGTACTCTTTTTTTTTTTTTGCATAATCTCATGTACCGTTTTTCTTCCCTCTCCTCAGCGTCTTAAATAATAGTACAACGCGTAATACATACACACTCTTCCTTCTCGACAAATTCTTGCCTATGCATTCATTAACACCAGAGCAACGCAAATTCTACTGGAATGAGGATGGAATGCATCCAACTGAAGAGGGATACGATTTAATGGGAGATATGGTGTGTAACATGATATGACATTTAAAATTGTTGTCATCTGTTTAATATAGTTATTGACCATCAGACTTGTCTTTTTTATTTCATGTCGTTATTAGATATTTGATGTTATCTACAAAGAGGGCAAATGGAACTAATATCCCAACAAGACTAAATGCAAATTCACGCTGAGCGACTTACATTGCCATTGCATCTCACTAAACCGCATACTTTTACACTTAATACACACTCTACATCATATCCGTCACCTCTTCTTGGGGGACTTTTTCCATAACTTCTATATAAAAATCCGATTTAAATAATTAAACCCCCAATCGGTTGGTTTTAGACAAATCAATCGCGTAAATAGCAATATATATATACATATTAGTAAATTAAAAAATTACATCTCGGGTTTCGCTTTTCTTTTCTTTTTCCTTTGCTGATTACTGTACTAAAAAACCGAATAGACTAGTGGTATTATTGGGAGTAATGAGAGTTACATATAAAAAAGTTTGGATTGATTTTTTGTTTTTTTGTATTATACAGAAAAAAAAAAAAGAAAAAAATTTTTTTTTCCCTGCAGAACAAATTGTGTGTGTGTGCTTTGAATGTTGGAGAGTCCTCGGTTACTTTTTGGCAAGTGAATGTGGAAAATAATAAACGTCTCTACGTACACGTAAAGGTGCTAACATGGATATGGTATGCCGAAATTGACTTGCCTCCCTGACTGCATATTTTTGTTTCATCTTGATCATAATTTTTTTTCCCCTCAAAGATTTTCTTTCTTCTTCATCACATGATGCATGCAAGAGCAACATCTGCATTGTCACAAGAACATCGAGTCTATAATAGTCTTTATTGCATCGCTATTGTCGTTTATGTTTCTTCATTGTCTTTACTAATACTATTCAAATAAATACATCTCATCTCATTAATACTGTGACTAGTAAAAATTGGCGGTGTGGCTGCATGATAAAAAAAACATGACCGTTCAGGTTTATTATTCTGGAAGATACTTAGCCGTATGCATGCAAGACCCCACTTAGTTCAACAAGCTTCAATATGATGACAGATGCTTTTTTTTTATTTGCGATTATCTGTTTGCATAAATTAGGTAAGTCCCAAGGTGAACGTAAACGCCACATAATATTTAAGGTTAGATGCCGTGATAATTATGTCGCGCTTTGCATATTTTGGATATACTAAGCGAATGCATATTCGTTTGAGGCGAATCTTTGTTTGAATTTATATGTATAAGCATTACAATGTGATTGACGCTCTATTATTTATAACGAGTTCCATTATACAAAGCAGTTAATTCGCTCACGTTAGGCGAATAAAAAGTCTCAGCTATTAATTCAGACAGTCATAATAATGGCGATGCTTATCAAATGCAATTTTCACGACGATATACATGCAAACTAAACTCTTTGCAGTAGTAAATGTCATTCACAATAACAAATTTTACAAAGACAGAGTCTTGCTTGAAAAAAAAAAGGTTTACAATTAGAGCAGTATTTTTTATTGTCAAAAAA
Organism: Paraglomus occultum; assembly: GCA_910592205.1. Lineage (NCBI taxonomy): Eukaryota > Fungi > Glomeromycota > Glomeromycetes > Paraglomerales > Paraglomeraceae > Paraglomus > Paraglomus occultum. The sequence goes on along the minus strand of CAJVPJ010001394.1, from coordinate 3,175 downwards.
GATAAAAAAAATCTTTACTCTAACTAGCATTAAAACGTTGGCAATTAATGCTATGCGCAAATTTTTAAAGTAACCGACCGTTTCAAGCCGTTTGGCAACAAAATTTAGCAACTAAACACTGTAAATTACTATTGACCGCATTGACACTCTTTTACGTACGTAATAATGGTCTTTCATTGCTGTACAATCAACAGTTCAAATCTCATGTAATAATATATTCTTGAAGCGTGTAGCTTTATTATTAACAAGCAACTTGTTCATAATCACCGCCTACCTTGACTCTTTATGTTTGTTACTGAAAGGAAAATTCATTCTCTGTAACAAATAAGAGTATACTTTATATAAACAAAAGTTTTGATAGAAGTCAAGCAAGCCTATTTGATTAGCAAGCCAGTAACCTACAGCTCAAAACCACATTCTTATAGTTGAGTTTCGCCCAGGGGTTTTCATCACTGCGTAAAAGCTAACAGGGTTGTTTTAAGAAAGGCCTTTGTGATGATGGTCTTTGGTTTAAATTTGAGGTAACATTTACAGTATCTTTTATACCCAAGCTGCGAACAATGTCTTGAAATGTTGAATCTTTCCGTGTTTTTCTAAAACTCTCAAATATAAGCCACCGAACAAAAATTGCAATGGAAATAAAGCTAACCCACGTAAGTGTAGACATCTTGAGTACCGTTTGTCCATAGAGTTTAACCCAAAGCTTTTGTTTTTAAAGATGTAACAAGCGAAAACTAAAGGCAATTAAACTAATTGGCTTTTACGTCACGGCGATTAGAGGCAATAAATGTGCTTTTGTTACAACTTATTTATCGACATAAATTATACTAGCTTACATTATTTTTTATTAGCATTCTACCAAGAACAGGTGTATTATTCGATCAAAAGGACAGCGGGCAAATAATTAGACGCGGGCGGGCGCGTGTCTTGGTGTATATTTATCTTGACTGTTGCTGGAACGTGCTATCTATACATGCTATTATCAAACGTCATATTTCGGTAAGTTAAATATAATTTTTCCTACAATCAATAGTTATTTAATATTTCAAAGGTATTAATTCCAGTTCTCTGGTAACGTACCGGTAACAGAAACGTAAATATAATCCATCGATTCACTCTGGCTTGGCGAGCACAATTAAGCGCATCAAACTCGTTTCGAGCACAAAGAAAAGAATTTACCAAGAACTGTTTTGTACTATTCTTTAACTTAGTGGCAGAACGCAGATGTACTTATTTATAGCCTGTACGAGCAATAACGTTGAAAAACCTTGGAATTGCCTTTAAACAACGTTGGCATGAACAACACTCATGGTTAATCTGGACACAAAATAACAATACGCAAAATAGTGAGTGATATAAAGTATTGGAAATTGCATGACGACTATAAACTCGACTATCGGCAAAATAAGCAATCCAATCACAAGGTTTGAATATTTTCAGAAAATTGCTCTGCCTTTATTATCAAACGTAGTGCTTTAGAGTCGTATAATTTTTAATTAAAAGTCTCAGTGACAGCGGATCTCTCGGATACACGCAGATTCCTCATCTGAATATTACGCTCAATCACGCCTGTGTGTATTTGTAAATCAATTCAGAGTTCCATTAAGGTTCAGGGTTGGGCTATTCTTAGTAGTTATTTGTCTACACTTTCCACGTGAGTTTGCAGCATGTAATTCTTGGGCAACATTCTCCATTCAATTAATTTTCTCTACACAAAACCAGGTAAAATGAGTATTTAACAATTATAATTTATATATAGGACAAGGACAGAATATTAATATACAAACCTCCAATTCTTTCAAGAGGCAACAGGGACCTTCAAATAAGACACTCTTCTTCAATTGATGGAAGTACCATTTACTGAGTCTCGCATTAAGACTGCAAGTTTGACTTTGTTCAAATATTTCTTCTTTGGTAATGCAAGTGATATTCCAAGTGGACTTAACCCTTGCAACCTCTCCATACAAGGCTTAGAATTTACTGGATGTCTTCACCAGGGTGCCTTTCATATCAACCTTTCGACCCATATGAGCTTTGACAAAGGGATTTGCATTCTCATTTGAACAAATCGTCTGAGTCTCTCCCCTATATTTATATTATTAGTATGCACATAATAGTAAACACATTTTTTAATAATATGTATTTTGTTGTAAACAAACTCACAATAACATACCAATTATCATGTATTAATGAATGGTCCATGAAAGCGTTGAATAATAATAAAGGATACACAGTAACAACTTGTGTTCTTCTTCCGTCTTTTCTCTGTGTTAGTGTTTAGACATATTATAAATTCTAATAGAAAAAAATTTCATTAGATATCTGAGTAATCACATACTAATACTTACTGGACATTGATAAGTAAAATCTTACATAAATTGTATGTTCTTGTGTATTTTTTCAACAATCACACCATCTGTGGAATTACAATTAGAATAAAATTCTGCTGAAGATAATCTGGAGTTTGTTGTGGCAAGTTTATCAATTTCATGCTGAGAGAAATCCACACGCTCTGCTGTGTTAAATCAAATCAAAGATACCCCAATAATCTAATCTATTAAATAGCAAGCAAAATCTAAGAATAAGAAATTTATTATTTAATCATGTTGAATCACAATGACAAGCTTATGTTATTATTCGACGTGACTTAGAAATTTTTGGCAAGGAAGTCAGCAAACTTCGTCCAGCTCTGGTAATTAGTAATAATATTCAAATTCCTGATATTATTGAATTTAATGGAGATGTTTTTTAAAAATTAAAATGTCTGGGTTGAAGTCTATTATAATAATCATGGTTAAATTAGCGTGCTGGAAATGTAATTATCAATTTTGGACTTTAACAAAAGCTTACATTATCTATTATCAAGAAAATGAAAATTCTGGAGCAGGAAATAATAACGGAGAAAGTCCCGAATCTACTCCTTTTAATAATATCAATTCTGCTCTCCAAACATTGTTCCTGGGATTGGCAACACTGCTTCTTTCAAACTTGATTTATTTATTACTATCGAATCAATTAAATTGTCCTCAAAGAGACTACTAACAATTATTGTGTAACATCAATCAAATTTTATAAAGCGCATAATGTAGCGATGTATTATACACAGTGAAACTCGATAAGTCGGACACTCGATAAGTCGGATTTGGCTTAAGTCGGACGAAATCTCTCAGCCCCT